>JAUZNC010019825.1:3819-15711 GCA_034780395.1 Vannuccia rotundouncinata
GTTTTAAAATATTTCAATTAAAATTAAACAATTTTTTAAATCTTTATTTTTAATTTAAATAGTATATATACATTTCGATAATCATTATTTTGTCCATGATTATTATGATAACATATTTGAATCGGTTTGTCAGAGCAATCTTTTTATCTTCAGAATATCATTGTAAAATTGGCTTAAAAAATGGTAATTCCTTTCTATAGAAATGAATTTGAACCACTTAGAAAAGACTGCTTGTGTACTAGCATCAGTCAATTCTATGGCAAAAGTGGAACTCATTTTGATTTCAAGAATGTCTATGAGATGTAAAAATAATCCTTTTTCGTGTAAACATTATCAATATGCGTTTTAAAATATTTTATAAGTAATCATTTATTTCGTTTTCGGTTTCCTAAAGTAAATATCCGTTATAATTTATTTCGTTTCAATTCGATTTTATTATTTATCCGAAACAATTTTTTATAATCAATAATTTAATTCTTCATTTTCTGTTTTTAGTTTATGAATATCGAATCTATTATCATTTAATATCATTCGTTTCCTAAATAAATTTCAATTTATTAATATCGCTATTTCTGTTTCCAAAAGTAAATATACGTTTTTAAATATATTAATTAAAATTAAATAATTTAAAATTAATTCTGTTTAAATTCGATTTTATTATTTATCCTAAATTATTTTTTGTATAATCAAAAATTTAACTCTTCGTTTTCTGTTTTCAAATTTTTAAATATCGAAACTAATATCATTTAAAATCGTTTCCGTAAGTAAATTTCAAATATAATAATTAATTATCGGAACATTTGTTCATTTGAATCATATCTGAAAATATTCTAGAAAAGGTGCATTTCTAGAATTTTAGATATGATCTATTGAATATCTGTTTTCTAAAGTAAATTTCAATTAAAATTAATTATCTGTAATCATTCGTTTTCTGTTTTTTAAATTATAAATATCGAAACTAAATTCGTTTAATATCGTTTCCTAATGTAAATTTAAATTAAAATTAATAATTTGTAATCATTCGTTTTCTGTTTTTAAATATATAAATATTAAAACTAATATTGTTTAATATTGCTCGTTTTCTAAATAAATTCTAATTAATTAAAATCACTACTTCGGTTTTCTAAAGTAAATATGCGTTTTAAAATATTTCAATTAAAATTAAACAATTTTTAAATCTTTATTTTTAATTTAAATAGTATATACATTTCAATAATCATTATTTTTGTCCATGACTATTATCATAACATGTTTGAATCGGTTTGTCAGAGCAATCCTTTTATCTTCAGAATATCATTGTAAAATTGGCTTAAAAAATGGTATTTCCTTTCTAGAAATAAATTTGAACCACTTAGAAAAGACTGCTTGTGTACTAGCATCAGTCAATTCTATGGCAAAAGTGGAACTCATTTTGATTTCAAGAATGTCTATGAGATGTAAAAATAATCTTTTTTCGTGTAAACATTATCAATATGCGTTTTAAAATATTTTATATGTAACTATTTATTTCGTTTTAATTCGATTTCACTATTTCTGTTTCCTATAAAGTAAATTTGCGTTATAATTTATTTCGTTTCAAGTCGATTTTATTATTTATCCAAAATAATTTTTTATAATCAATAATTTAACTCTTCGTTTTTTGTTTTTAGTTTATAAATATCGTAACTAAAATCGTGTAATATATATTTATTATATTTTATTTTTGTATTTTGAAATGCATACTAATCCCCATATTGTCTCCTTATCTTTATTTTAGATAATGTTTCTGGACTTGGCGGAGGACGAAAATTTAAATTTAAAATGTTTAGTATTTTTAATAAATATTTCATAATTTGTGTTTATTTAAATCGAAAATGTAATTTAAGATGCACCCTTAATCGATTTTTAGATTTGTCTTAACACATTGAAACTGCAAACTGTCTGAAACTGCAAATTTGTAATAATAAATAGTTTTAAATAATAAATGATGTTTAGTTTAGACTGGTCGACCTAGCTCTGGGTTTAAACAAATATATAGTATAATACTATTTCTGTCATGAAACCGGTTCGATACATTGATTGTTAGGGGAAAAATGCGTCTAACATTGTGTATGAGGCGATGAAATAGTTCAAAATTAAACATTTTCATAATCATTTATAAATTTATTGATTTTAAATAAAGTTTCTTTTATCCTAAATAATTTTTTAACTTAAATAATTTTCCTCTTGGTTTATTTGTTACATTATATATATTTTTTTGAAATGCATACTAATCCACATTGTCTCATTATTTATATTTTAGAAGATATTTCAGGACATGGCTGAGGACGGAGAAGATGCTGGATACTTTTGGACAAAGAAAATTCTGGAATTAAACAATTGCAATCAACCTGATCATTAACTGAATAAGGTATTTAATGCATAAACATTGGAATAAATCTATTACTATTAATGGTATATAATTTTAAGTTTATTTTTTTTGTATTTTAGCAATGTCGCAATCTTCATAAATTATATGTATTACAACCATCTTCACTCGGATAAAATTACATTATACCAACGTATATTACTCAATGGCTTCCTTTCAATTGTGACACTGCTGAACTGAACTCTTGACATAGTATTGATTGATATTATACATTAAAGATTCTCCTCATCATAGATTGAACGCACTTCTTTTAAATTCAAATCAACTGCATACATCCTTTCATATATATGAATGAATAACAATGAAAGAGGTATTAGATAATTAGCAATTATATTTTTAATATTGTACTTTAAATTAATGACTTTCTCTGTATATTTTTAGATATTCGCAACCATCTCCACTGAAAATTCCCGACGTATATCATTCAATGTCTTTCTTTCAATTGTGACACTGCTGAACTGAATTCTTAAGAACTGTTTGAACAATTGAACTGTTTCAATTTATGTAAACCATTATTTAAAGTCATGTTCTTCTTTTCACTCGACAACTGCTGCCTGTAGGTTCGAGAAATAAATTTTATTATTAAAAATAATACATTTTCTTTATTATATAGAAATAGTGGTGTCAGCGTTTCCTACATTGAATTAAATTGAATTAAATTGAATTCCTACACAATTAAATAGTGTACAATTTTTAAATTGAAAAGAGTTGTATATGTAATGACGTAAAATTTAATAAATACTCATTTTATATGGTGAATTAATTATTAATATTGACTTTAGAAAATAACTATATTCAAAGTAACTATAGTGTCAGGCTATTCCGGTTGACACAAACGCACAATTACATATTTGAATAGTTATTAAGATGTTATAAAATTATTTGAAATCGGTTACAATTTATTCAAACATCTTAATGAATTGAGCGTATATTTGATCTAGTAATTTATATGATTAATATTATACATTACATTACAATATGTATGTTTAGTATAGTATCTATAAAACTAAATGTTCCGTGAGTACTCATATTGTATTTGACGCATGATTTATTCGACTATGCATTAATCTTTAAATACACTTGACATGTGGATACTTAAAAAATATTTTTTAGTCGATTTGTGAGTTATTCATTTACTTTTATCACGCAAAATATTTTTCTAATTGTAAAGTAAGATCAAGAAAATGTTTATTGGTTTAAACAATTAATCATTATAAATTAGTTAAGAAATCTACCCTTCGTTAAATTTTTAGTGAGGACTGCATGAAATTCATTCATTTTGTATACTCAGTTATTAAAAATTATAAAATTCAATTTGTTTAATCTCCGATAAAATTGTAATATGTCATTTAATTTAATCTAATAATGACGTCCACATATTTGTATATAATATATTTTATTTTAGTATGTACTTGAATAAATCAATTAAGAAATTTAAATTTAGGTGTTATAATGACAAATAATAACAAAAAATATATATTTTGAAATGAAGTTAGGGAATTTTTTTATAATATAATCAAGAATATGTTTGTAATTATATTAAATTAATAAATACTCTATATTTTACAAAACAATCAAAATTATTATTCTTTACAATTTCAATTTAGGAAAAATTTCAGCTATTATTTAACGTAATAAATAGCAGCGTGTCCACTCTAAATTTATTAGCAAAAAACACAATTTAGTGACCTATAAAAAGGCCACCAGTATCGAAAATGGTTAAAGAGAAGAACATTTATGATTTTATCTATTCAAGCTTGACAATTCAGCTAAATATTTTTTTAATGTAACGTTTCAAACATTGTGTGCAAAATTTTTTAATCTAAATATATTTGGTTTTTTATTTATACACATTAATTATGGTGTGATGCGGAAATGAATTGGGTAACACATAGACAAGTTTGTGGAAATACAACGACCAGCCATGTTTAATAATATGATCTCAAACAATAGAAAATTATAAAAAAAATATATAAAATTTTAATATCGCATTATTTCTCCTTCGTATATTTATAAAATTTATTTTATATTTCATTGAAAGGAAATCTTTCACACGAAATGGAAAATATTATTGCCTCATATGTTGAATGAAATTCCCTTCATATTAGCTATAAATAACGAAGAACTTATAAGATCATTTAATTTAGAAAACTATTTTTTTTTAAAACTGACATATTAATTTACATGAATGATTTTTATATTTTTGTATTTTTAATATAACAATTTTTATGACGCAAAATTTGATCGGACACCTTGTTAATATGTAATCATTTAAATCCCAATTGAAATATGTGCTTTGCACATTTATATGCCCACAAATTTAATTTTTTATGTAAAAACGTTGTTGCCCATACTCTTATATATATATATATATATATATATATTATTGGAAAATATACATGTTTTACTGAATAAATTTGTAAAATTAATTTGACAATATAGACATGAAACAAAATCATCAAACAAAAAGAAATTTGGAAATATTTAATGATAATATGTTTAAATTGAAATAGTTTTATATGTAATGACGTAAAATTTAATAAACATACATTTGATATGATGAATTAATTATTAATATTGACTTTATAAAATAACTGTATTCAAAGTATAAACTAGTGTCAGGCTATTCCGGTTGACACAAACGCACATATTACATATTTGCATAATATGAATAAATTGTTCGCGATTTCAAATAATTTTATAGCGAATTTTTAATCTAGTAATTTATATAATTATTATTAAAATACAATGTGTATAATATCTATTTCGATTTCATGTATGAAAACTAAATGTTACCTGTGTACTCATATTGTATTTAATGAATGATTTGTTCGACTATCATGCATTAATCTATAAAAACATTTGACATGGGGATACATGAAAGATTATTGTTTTTTAGTTAGAGATTTATTCATTTACCTCTATCACGCAAAATTTTTTTATGATTATAAAAGTATAATAACTAAATGCACAATATTGAAATAAAACATATATATCTACATTCATGTATCAAAATATGTCAAATGCAATTAATCAATGTGTTTTTTAAATGTTGAACAATTAAAAGTTTTGTGATAAATTGTAATAGTAAAATTCCCTGGTCTTGTCACATTTGACCGAATAGTTGATATATACTTGTTTAGGGTCTTTTTGACTCTAGGCTATTAAGTAACTGATTTTTAACCATTTTAAAACTTTTTCTAGCAAAAAAATAGTTTAAGATTTTTTATGTTTTACATTGTGCCCATAATAAATGGCTAGCTCTATATTTTATACCTCCTTTTTTACTTTTTACTTGGTCAGATAATTGTAATATCTACTAAATATTGTAAACTATTTTCTAATTATTGCGTTTAAATCATACCTCAAACCTTTTCTCAATCTATTATTGAATATTTCGGTTATTTTTGTTGTTTCACAATTCAAAACGTTCAAATCTAATAATAATCTACATTAAGAGACATAGAATTAAATATGAATCTTGGCCACGAATTAACTGCAAAGATAAAGGTAATTTTAAACGTTAAAAGAATATTTATGTAAAAAATGTTATTTATTATAGAACATTTATTAATGGTAAATCAGACTTTTTTCTAGTTATACAAAACGTATTAAACTACAATTGAAGAAATACTTAAAGTCTGTCAGTCTGTCAGTCGATATTTTTGTATCACATGTGACATAAAAGTGCAGGGTTCAAAATTTAAAAAGAAATATATATTAAAAGTCAGTGAAAACACATTTTAGCATCAGTTTATAGGCTATGTTATGTAGCCTAGCAAGGATATATCTGGCATATACACACCCAAACTATCTTTCACTAGTTTAATTGGAGTATTATATTGATAAATATCTTGAGTACATTTGTCATGGAATACAAGCTGGCCTGCCTTCCATGTCTTTTGTAAGCCAGATATTTTAACTTTTTCCTATTCCTATATATATATAATTCCTGATTTTATATTGGATATATACTCCTAGGGTGGTCCCAGGCTGGTCCATGCAGCCTTATCTTTTTTCTATGGTAATCTCATACCCAAGATTTTAGGACATTCTAGTCTTTCTAATTTTATAAACAGATAATAAATGGCCTAAATTCTTGTAAGCACAATTGCCACAGAAAAAGACATTCACACTGATATGCCATACCAGCTTGCATTTTATGTCTTCCAGAGTTCATAGCAGTCAGGGAAATCAGAAAGTGTCAGAAAAATGTCAGGGAAAATCAAATTTTCACAAATTAAAAAATTATTGTACATACTAATGTTAAAATAAATTGTTACCCATAATAATTTTGTGCTCCACAAAATTTATTTATTTTTATGGCTATTTTTTATATTAAAGGTGCAATGCAAAAAGTAATATTTTTTACTGTATTATGAAAAATAACCTCACAAATATTTTTGCACTGCCAGCCATGTGTTTATTCATTTTCTATATAAAAATAAAAAAATGTTAGAAAAATATCAGAGAAATTGGTAGTGAATTATCAGGGAAAATTATCCTGAGAAATACTATAAACCCTGTCTTCTGTATACTAGATATTGTAGCCTTTTTTTATTTTTTTTAAATATATTTAAAAATCCTGATTGTATATTAATTGCAGGCTGGAATCCATATTAATTTGGTTTTTGCTAGTCCATCTGGCTATAATTTATTCAGAGAATTATCAGTGAAAATCATTTTTCCAGTTAGATGATTACTATAGTTAGAGACATTGTGACCATTTCAATAAATTAAAACATTAGAGATATAGCAATTTAATATTTATTAAATAAAAAAAAATATTTTGTACTAATAGTAACAATTTTTTCCAAACAATAAATATGTATATAAGTTACTTCTCTAAATGTCTATATAAATTTAAAAGTATTAGTTAGTATCCTTATTGTGTCCTCATTGGTTAATTATTTTCAGGTCATTTATAATAGCAGCTAATATGGTATGACACATTCAATTAGCCTCCTATGCTGATTTATATATTATATGAATGCCATTTGACCTAGTATATATACTTGAATACAATTCAATATAATCACTTATATGAGATTTATTATGTTTACTGTATTTCATATATGATGTTGTTAAAATTTTCTATAACTAGGCTTATAATTATATAGGTAAAATTGTGCTATTAAAGGATATTATACTAAAATTGAAATATCCTTCTATTATAAAAAAAATTGAATATATTTATATATTACAAGTACCTATAGGTAAAGGGTACTTTAAAATAAATATTATATGTTTGCTATTTGTTGGAATTTATATTCTCATTGTCTGCTAAATAGACAATTTTATCTACAAATATTATATTTTTATAAAAGGCTCTTATAATATATATAATAGTATACACATATTTTATGTATATAAAATATGTATATTTATATTTTAAAAAAATATTGAAATACAATAAGCTATTTATATATAAGTTATATACAGATGTATTACTAAAATTTACCTAATCTCTATATATATATATATAACTTTTTTGTTTTTGAAATTTGATAATATTGTGCAACTAATCTAAATAACAGCTGCATTTCCAGCTGTGTTGTGTTTATATATAATTGTGATTGTTAGTTCAGAGTTTCAATTTCACAGACTGTCTACTTTTATGAACAATATTTTCTGGAAGTCTAAAAGGAAATAAACGTAAAATTTAGTAAAAATTGATCTTTTTGCATCACTATATGGTGTTGTTGGAAGAGCTCAGATGCATGAATGGTGCTGGTATAAGTGATATAAGTATATCTGTATAAGTGATAATCTGGCTTTGCACTTATAATTCCAATCACTATAACACAAAGAAAAATCAAACTAAGTTCTTGATGTTTGATTTGTTAAAATCCGATCATATAATTTTGTTACCATGCTTTGACATTTAGTTCCAAAGTAGCATGGTCATTGATAATACAATTTGTAAGATGCAGTCACATATTCTATGTCAAAACCAAATTGACAATATTAGATTCACTCCCTGCACAGGACAGTTAAGCTTCATTGAGATCATTGGTGAAAATCTTCAGCCCACATAGAAAAATGAAATGACTTGAAGCCTATTATCTACCTCAGGAAAAACCTTATTCTATTTTGGCATTTTATCTAATCTATATAACAAAAGTGATTCCATTGAATCCTGATCACTAGAATCTAATGAAGACATAGCTATATTATATAAGTATACAAATAAGTAGTATATAAGATATATGCAATACTATATGAAATTGTACAATAAGAAATACTTATACAATAATAAAACACTAAAATACTAAATAATAGGCATAACACTATATAGAATAGTATTGATAATATAGTAGAAATAGTAGGTATAAAATATAATAAAAAATTGTAATAAAATATAATTGAATTGAAACCAGTAGGTGAGAATTAAATCATGTTAAAAATGTGAGCAGAGAATTTGTAAAGGAAATTATTCAGTGATGTGGTTATAATTATAATTACACTTATAATTTTGCCTGTTTTTTATTAACCAATCAAAACCTCTCAGTGTGTCTCTCGGCTTCTTCCTATGAAAACTATTTGACAATGTTTGCTATCCCCATTGGGTGAAGTTAATTTTATTTTGTAGCAAATGTTGCTACACCTGTCAGGAAAAGGTTAATACATTATCTTATAAATATATAAAAATGTAACCCACTTTATTGCTTGTCTTTTACTTAGGCAGATCTAGGATTTCTTAAGGATAAGGCTTTAAGTATGTTACAATAAGGTTTATGGTAATAAATAATACTGTGACATCATTTGGTAAGGGTACCAATTTATAAAAGTTTTGTATTTAAAATTAGGATTGTTGTCTTGTGTATAACAATCACTGTGAAGTCAGATAAGAACTCTGTTGACATTATATTTGGCAGCCAAGTAAGAATCTGCCTTATATTAGAAAATAATCTGCTTCTATGCCCCTGATTGACAAAATTTCCAAAAATTCTTTTACATTTGGATAGAAGTTTGTATTTGCATATGAAGCAAAAAGCTGAGTTACTGATATGACAGGGATAAGTGAGTAGAAAATGTATTCCTTATATTCCCTAATCATTATTTTTACATGCTGAAAATTGTTAGAAGAAGGATATTTATTTGTTCCCCTTTTCCCATATTTTTTCAAGATTCAAACTTATGCACATATAAACATAGTACAAACCAGTGCTTATCTTCACTATATCAGTAGTCCAGTCAGTCTGGCAAAAAATGTGGAAAAATTGCTAACAAAGGTTTGACATTTGATTATGGTAGACTTACACCTCTGAAAAGCCTCACAAAATCCCATGGCCCAAATCTGCTACCATAAATACATTAATTTTTTATCTAACAGACAGAGCCTTTAGTTTACCAAACTTGATCTTGTTTCATGTTGTTATAGTATCTCAAATTATTTTTAATTTCCTTTTAATTATTACTATTCATTATAAGTAAGCTAGTATAAAACCACAATACATTCATTCAAATATTTTCATTCATCCAATTTTATTAAATTTAGTTGTATATTAGTTTGAACTAATTAACTAATTTTTACTTTTATTAGATAAAAAAATTATTATTTAAATTTAACCCATAGTTATAATATATTTTAATGTCATGTTTACTTATACAGAATAGGATTATATCTGTAAAAATATAGCCTAAGTTACCAATTTTTATTAATAATAATTAGTGTTACTCAAAACAATAACTGTTATTATATATGTTATAATAATTTCATTTTCTTATTTCTTAGGTATTATTCTTGCAGTATATAATACTTTAATATTTGATTTTATTGGCATTTAACACAGTCATAATTTTATTGTCCATAGTTTAGGGAAATTTTTTTTTTGAATTATCAAAAATTAGTAAAGTTTTTTTTGCTGTGCCATTGTTTCAAAGCAAATTTTAATCATAGTAGTTACATACATTTTCCTAAAATGTAATCATTTCCTATTCCAGTCAGCAATCAAAGCCAAGTTGACTGAGCTTGGGGCTTATGTTGACGATGAACTTCCTGATTACATCCTGGTGATGATTGCAAATAGGAAGTCTAAGGAGATGATGAATCGGGATCTGGACCTATTTCTCCGAGATCAAACATCTATTTTTACTGATTGGTATGTTGATACATTCCGGAATTTTATCAATATTTAATTTCTTTTAAAATCCGTACTTTTTTGTTTAACTTGGAGTTGAGATTCTTGGTGTAGTTAGTGAATAGGCAAAGTGTAAAAATGGATTATAAACTCATATACTAATTTGCCATTTCATTAAATTTGTATAATTACAACTTTTTATTTCTCTTACAAAGAACAGACATTTCTAAATATTAATTCGAAATTCCATTTTTTAAAACGATTGGTTTACTTTTATTACAGGCTACATGGAATTTTAGATAAACTTCAGTCCCTCCCAACAGGTAAATTATAAATTATTGCATATTAATTAGAGGTTCATAATATGGAGAACCACTTCAAAGCAGAGAAGCTGTTATTGTATTACAAAATAATTAATGAACTCTAGATGCTACGACCGATTCCAAACATGAAAAGATCGACTCCTCCATTTCTAAACCCAAAGAGAAGCCAGAACCGGACAGCAAAAGGCTCGCTACCAAGTCCGCCCCTATTACCAATAAACCGCGAACCTCTGAATCTACTAAGGTGCGAAATTCAACTCAGGTAATCCTCTATAATCAAGCAATCAAAAGACTCTTATTTCAAATATTTATTGATTTGTCGTTGTCAACTATTGCTTGCTTACAGCAATCATCAAGTCAATCCAAATCTTTGAAGCATTTAGAATCGCGGAAACCAGATGTTTTGCAAATACGACCGGAAAGAGGTAAACACTACTCAATTATTAGTTCCGAAATTCGAATTTGCCGCCAATTTCAATTGTAATTCCTTCAAGTATAAGTTTCAAACTTGGAAAAAGGATTTTGTTTTTGTTTGGCTCTCTAATTCCTGAATTCAACTTATAAAAAATGTGTAAAAATCATTACCACTATTTTTGCTCTTTGATAGATGAATTTTCTGAAGAAATGGAAATGGTAAATCGGAAAAAGGTGTCTGAATCATCAACTGTCAAAACAGTACGACCAGAAGCTACTGTTGTTGCCCCCGTGGTTCAGGTAAGGATTCACATGTCTAAATAAAAGTGCCGTCCCATTAGTTAACGATTTAGAACATGTTCGGAGTAAATAACTGTGCATCCAGACATCTCGATCGTGTCAATGAATACATTTTTGCCATGCGTGTTAGAGTTTAGGGAGGGAGCTCGTGTCAATGAATACATTGTTGCCATGCGTGTTAGAAGTTTAGGGAGGGAGCTCGTGTCAATGAATACATTGTTGCCATGCGTGTTAGAAGTTTAGGGAGGGAGCTCGTGTCAATGAATACATTGTTGCCATGCGTGTTTGAAGTTTAGGGAGGGAGCTCGTGTCAATGAATACATGGTTGCCATGCGTGTTAGAGTTTAGGGAGGGAGCTCGTGTC
>JAUZNC010019836.1:206-25296 GCA_034780395.1 Vannuccia rotundouncinata
TAGAAACAGAAATAGAAACAGAAATAGAAACAGAAATAGAAACAGAAATAGAAACAGAAATAGAAACAGAAATAGAAACAGAAATAGAATACAATTTCAGCATTTAATAATATAATTTATATGAAACATCCAATTCTTTTCTGCAACATCTTTCTATTGATATCCTAATTAACTTAGTTTGCTAGATTGGCAAACTATGTTTTATATGTAAGATAGAGTTTTTGTAAAAGCGGGCAAATAAATAGCAAACAGAGTTAATAAAATTGACTTAATTGATCTTTATTTTTAATACTTTCGCTTTATACACAAATTATTAAATATTTCTCTAAAAATTTAACTGTTAACTGTTAATTTTGACATATTTAAAATTAACTTTAGTAATTCAATAGATGTAGACGTGCAATGGACCTGATAATTAGTACAGAAAGAATATTTAAGTTATAGTTAATGATATCATATAATATATTATATGATCATTTGAGATTTATATTTTCTTAAGAGAAAATAAATATAAACTCCGACGACGACATCGAAAATTCAAAATATAAATAATTCTAATATTCATCAACTTCTAATAATATCAACTTTTAGATGCACACATTGGATACGTATCTCTCATTAATACGCAATGGATTTCAATAATGATGATTACCGATACATAGGGACTATAATTCCATTGGTGAAAATGATTATTGTGGATCATCAGATCCCAATGTCGTTCCCTTTAAGTCGATGAGAGATCTTATTTAGACGATTTGTTTGAAATAAAATCGATTTCTGATGTCACAAGTAACTACAATTCTAGCGTTGTTGATCTTGATCGGACATCTACATCAAGTAACCCCGCAAGATTCACTAACTCAGTTTCGGATAATAATTTGAAAAAAGCAATACTCAATTCTGTTCCCGAGGGAACAACAAACCGAAACAAATGGGCATTGGGCTTGTACGATAAATGGTACTGCAATTCGAAATTCTCATTCTGAACAAGATAATGGGGACATACCTTTGCCCCACATGAACGATATTCTTTCTGCCAATAATGCAGCCTTAGATTATTGGTTAGCAAAATTTAGTTACGACTATAGAAAGGCAAATGAACAACGCTATCCTAGAGACACAGTTGTCTCTATAATGGCTGAAGTCAACTCTATTTTTTCATAGATCATTAATTCGTCCATTTATATTCAGTAGTTGACGCAGTATTTAAAGAAGCTGCTGAACATGCATTTGTTCCCAAGAAACAAGCGGAGGTAAAAACTCACGAAAACGAAAATCGGATGTTGGATAGTGGAGCATTGGGGGAGCAATCTCCAGAAATTTTGATCATTACCATTTTGTATTATAATGGCCTTCACTTTGCTCTCCGAAGTGGAAAAGGAACACAGAGACCTCAACACTGGAGCAAATTAAAATTCACGAGCCTAATGGAGAATGTCCCTACAAAATTATCGAATACCATGAAAAGATAAGTAAACGAATAATGGTGGCATAATTCTGTTGACGGTGAATTTTCCTACTGCAGGTAACAATTTTTATTTCAAAAGTGGTTTTTGGTTCAAGAAACCCTTAGTCCACAATCAACTTTCAAAAGTTGTCAAAAATATTTGTTTACAGGCTGGAATAAGTGGCTTCAAAACTAACCATAGTCTTCGGGCAACTTGTGCAACTAGATTGTTTGAGGATAACGTGGACGAACAATTGATAATGAGTCGTACCGGCCACAGATCAGGAAAGGGAGTGAGAAATTATAAGCGAATTTCTGACATATAGTGTTATCATTTACGAAAAAAGTATGCAACAATTTTCTTCGATAACTGGAGGGGTTTTTTAATTTCAATTTCAATGAAGGCTGTACCGTCACCATAATATTAAATGACCAAGTCACACAATAATTTCGAATTTTCAGAGTTTATTATACTGGGCGCGCAGTAATGTAGTCTAGTACTTTGTTTCTATATTGATATTTCATTTAGCGTACAAATCGTGTAGATTACATAGAGATTTAATTTCATGTTTATTTTGTTGCTGGTTGATATTTGCGTTATTTTTGAATCTATGAAAATATCTATTTTTCAAAGAAAATATAAACCTCTCCTCTAAATGTTATGCTCTTATAAAACCTCGTTGGGAAAATATAAACTTATATAAAGGTTTGGAACTTCATTATCATATATTATTAAATAATATTAATTGATTTTAGATTATTCGAAGTAAAAACTAATTTGTAAAAAATAATTAAAAGAAAATTATATTTTCTCAATGCAATACAATACAATACAATACAATACAATACAAAACAATTTAATACAATTTATTTTCATCATCAATAAGAAATATAGAATCAATTAAATGTTTTGAAAACGTGCAAACAAGAATTTATGTATAAAATTTATACGCCGTAAAGAAATGATGAATTATTTTGACTGCTAATATACAATTATATGTAACTTAAGTATACGTTTAATTAATTGCAATAGTTTTGCGTAAATTGTGATGCATTAAAATGAAATAAAATATATTGTAGAATGTTTAGAATATATATCACAATAGATAAAAAGTAATCTTTCCTCTTTTAAAACAGGTTCTCAATCGACCTTTATTATTTGGCACATTGTTTGAATAAACCGGAAAATTAAACGTCAGGTCTGCTTTAACTTTAATACAATAATAAATTGTCATTATATCTTGAACAATTATAGAAATCAATTTAATAATGGTAATATTGGAAGAGTTGTAACTTTTAAAATCTTTTTCGGATTGCCTTAATATTTTGACACACAATAAGTAAAATCAAATACTTTAAAAGCGTATTAACATGAATTTTAATTAGGTTTCACCATTCCAACATGTTCGAACCACGGGTCGTATTATTTGTGGAGGTCGTGTTTCCATTTTACGGTCAACTCTCTGAATACAATCTCACGTCGATTATGCTGTAAAACCGTTGCTAACCTTATTCTTCTTCTTCAATAAGAATTAGTTGTAGTAATCATTGCTTTTGTTAATCAGAATGGGATGACACTAACGACGTTACGCGCGTCGCATTACTACTATATGACTCTCGTTGATCCTCGGTGACATCATCCGGACCTTTGCCTCGAGCTCTTCCACCCGACGTAACCATCTCTTCTGTGTCGCTAATGCTATTCGCTGGCAGGGCTGTTTCCTTGCGACGTGCTCGGGCTGGGTAGCACGTGTTTCTGTAGATGGCGTAGAAAATGAGGCCGATGGTTGTGGACGTGAAGAAGATAAAGAAGACTAAGAGGTAGATGATTTGTAAGCTGTATCGAGAGCACTCAGCAGGAACTCCTGAGAATAGTAAAATTGTAGGTGTCAAATATTTGCGAATATATAAAAGTATTCTTCTAAATATATAAAAATACTTTTAATCAATTTTGTTACGTAATTTATTGATTATCTACGAAAATAAATGCTCATTTTCAACTTTTAAAATCAGATTGTGGAAGATACTAGTTACTAAAAGATTACTTATGAAACAAATGAATTTATATTTAATTGAAGGAATTTTAAAAACTAAGTCAGAAATTATAAATTGTTAAATAAAGTTTTTATATAATTTCTGAATAATTAAATAAAATAATAGTTTAAAATATCGTATAATTTGTGTACATTACAAATTACGCTTTACATATACTACTCATAGTAATACCACTATCTTTACCAACATTTTTTAACGAAAAAATACGTCAATTTAGATTTTAGGCTATGAATGAAAGTTACAACAAGAAATTCGACGATATTATTCAGAAACTGATTGAATTAATTGACTATCGTGTGCGGATATATTTCACATCAAATTCGCATTATTTACTTAATCTCAAGTTTTAAAGAAGGAAGGGGACTATCAATTAAGTTTGGTCTAGTTCTGCCTAAAACATGGTTGCAGCATTCGATAAGAAGGTAAAGTTATCTCTAAAGCAAGATGGATCACTATCTAACTTGCAATTTGATTTATCTTTTTGAGTTTCCGTAGTTAAGAAGATTGTAAAAATTTTCCAAATTTTTGGAAACATTGACCACTCCTACGCAAATTATATACGAAAGGAAAAATTCTGCCGTTAGAATTTTTGCGGAGGGAGATAGGAGATCATTTTGAGACACCAAATACGTTATTTTATGTTTTAATTGACATTTTTATAGGATATAACGTTTATTCATTTTAGTTAAATTATTGAAGAGTATGAAATAGTACATTTGCCAACGAGCTCTAAATACGTATTAAATTTTGTGACATTGTCGAACATGAACTTTTATATATTCTATTTGTTATGAATTTCTATTTTTAAAGAATGAAATATTTCAAATATTTTGATTGAGTATTGACTCTCAAATTGGAATGAATCCCATATGTTCCCTTGTTACTATTGCATGGGACATAATAAATATAAGATTAATTTTTATTGATATATTTTAGCAGATTGTTTCCAAATATATCTTGCCTGTCCGAGCTGTAAAAGATATGTTACAGTTATTCAATGATTGTATGCCTGCCAATTCTTTTTTACCAACATTCTATGAATTGAACAAAGAAAAACCTATTAACACAGCTTTGAGTCAGATATCTACTCCATCACAAAATTATGGCATTCTTGATTTTGCTGTACAGATCTCAGACATAATTAATAGAAACTTTCACCGCATCTAATCACCGCATCTAATCACCTACATCTTAATATGCATATTGATGGGGGAAGTATTTAATTCATTTGGTATTTCTATTTGGTCAATATTTCTCTTAATTTTGGATTTGGCAGAAGACATTTCTTCTTTATAATCCAATCTGATCTTAGCAGGATTGTGGTATGGAACAGGAAAGCCAAATTGGGATCAATAAATGAATTCTTTCGCTGACCATTTCAAGTATTATACCGAGGAAATTTGTAATTCACCATCAACAATATCTTGTGTTTTTAAAAATTGACCGCTTTTTGGCAGACATGCCAGCAAAGTCATCCGTGGCTAATATTGTCCAATATAATGGTTATTTTGGGTGTCCATCATGTTATAACCCAGGTGTGCATGAAAATAAGCGTCTCCTTTTTCTTCCAGGGCATTTTCCATTGAGAACTATGGAATCTCATCCAATCGATTTAAGAAAATGTCTTACTTCTGATAAACCAGTCAGAGGAGTAAAAGGAAGTTGTTCTCTTCAAAAAGTTATAAACATGCCAGATGATATATACATTGATTATATATGCACCAAGTCTTACTTGGTCTTGTTCAAACATTGTTTTTTCATGGAAGGCCAGTAGGAAATTGACAAATGCAAACATTAAAGAGTTGGATAAACTAGCAGCTACATTCATTACTTCACATGGAATCAAAAGAAATTCAAAAAGTTTTCAACAGGCGAAATTTTGGAAATCTCTTGAATGGAAAGTATTTCTGCTTTATTCAGGACCAATCTTTCTGATGATTATTATTTCTATGTTTCTATACTTCACTTGTGTAAACAGTATTCAACTGGTGAAGACTTGAAAACAGCTGATTTATTGCTAAAATTATTTGTGTCTGGTCTTCATTCACTACATGAACGTTCAATATTTTCATTTAATATGCACTCACTCACTCACTTGGTGGAACAAGTAAAGAAAATTGGTTCTCTTTCAAGATGTTAATCATTTCCATTTGAATCAGCTATTAGCAAATTAACTCGTTATATCAAAAACAACCAATCCCCTGTAAATCAAATTGTAAATCGGTTTCTGAAGCGCCAAACAACAACTTGTCATCAATCTTTACAATCAAAGGGAATTGGTAAGCCGTATTTATTTGAAGAGGACTCCTTGATTCACAAATTTTGCAATGCTAAAAAACTGACGCCAATTGAAATATTTCACCGAGCCTATATTAAGGTCAAATATTTCATTCACTATTATACAATATCCTTACCAAGACACGGTCATGCAGTTCAATGGTGCTCTTGGATAATGAACTTTGTGGAAATATTAAACTTTTTGTTTCCTGTGGGAATGACGGACAGTATTGCTTGGTCAATCTTTTCAAGCTAAATGAGCATTTTCTTCTTAATTCAACTGACAATATATTTAACTATGTGTCCAAACATATTTTTTTGTCAAATGTGTATGTCTTCACTCCAACAACAGAGCTGTGTTTGTTTCCTGCAAACTGTATAATGAGTCATTTGGCCAATTTATCAAAAAAAGATGATTTTTTTATATGCTCAGAAATTAATATGTCATTTGAGCATGATTAAAATGAATATGCTTGTGTACAGATGAATACCACAACATGTATTTTTGTAATTGGACTATTTGATCTCATGAGTATATGGTCTATTTTTTATAAGGCGCTAGGTTTAAGGAATATAATGAGTAACACTCCTAGGATGGGGATTGCAATAATTCTTTGATTAAATGCTGTGTTGTTTTTATACTGTACATATTTACTATATACCAGGTTAATATATCATATTATATGCAGATACAATCAATTTTTAGCGTATATATATTTGGGAAATTATTTACATGTGTACATTTTAGTTCTGAAATATTTAATAAAAGTTTTGGGAATATTGTGTTTACATTTTATTTATGATGTTACACTTTTTTGTTGGAGAGTTTGTTTTTATTGTTTATTGGATCAGTTTATATGTATTTATTGTATTCAGTTCAAAAGTTTCCAATATTTGTTTTTAATATTGTTTTTTATTGTTGTTAGTTTATTTTTAATTTACTAATTTTTAATGTAGTCAATATATTCATTAGATCAAAATAATACTATATAATGCAATATCAATAATGCAGCATCGATAATTAAGATTTGACAATTATTATGTGTTGTATATTCCTTTTGGGCAGTGATGAAAATTGTCTCAGGAGATGAAATTGAGTAAAATAACATTAAGAAAAGAGGTATAAATTGTGTTAATTCCTTCTTTGTTTTCTTATTATATTTTGAAGTGATTGTGCTGATTTTAAACAGTACCGAATACCTAGAGAACAATCAAGACATAAACATATGGATTCCGGTTTTGTAATTCAGGAAAATTCTGATGTTAGTTTCACTTATATTGGTTATTTATTGCGATATTTTCGAAATGTCATTTTAAAGTAATATTTGCATTGACTTTTAACCAATATTAGCCTTCAGTACTACCTGCAATTGAAAGAAAGAATTCAAACTTTAGGAAACTGAAGCGCACAATAGAAGCAATACATTTGGAAATCAATTCGATAAATAAAAAATTGAAGCATGTAAGTAATCTTATGAAAAATAAATTTTCAAATTTTGTAATTTATTTTGATTTTTTGTAGTTTGGCAAAGAACCAGATATTGCGCAATCAGATGTTGCACAGGAGCCTATTGTGAGTCAAATCATTGAAAAAGAAATATTATGAATAAAAGCGAACTTCAACCAATATTGTTAATGTATTAGCTATTTACTGCGAAAGCATGTCTAGCAGCTAATATTGATTCAACATTGATGCTGTTTTAAATGATATTGGTAGTCCTATATATAATATATGCGTATTTCAGATTGTGAATGATATTGAAATATCCAAACTACCTGGTAAACAGGCTGCCAAATATGCCCTCAATATTGCCACAACTGTTCTGGGTGAGCAAAACATGATAAGGTATATCTTATCTCCCAAAAAAGGCAGCCTAATATGAGGCCAAATTACCCACAACATTTTTCTGACAATATCGAACTGATGAAAAAAGTAAGTCTGCATATATTTAATATAATTTATACTTTTTATGTGTTGTTTTTTATTTCTTATGAATATACATGTATTTCCGTGGAATGCATTTTATTTGTTTAATTCCAAAAACATTAAACTATATTCGATAAAATTAATTGCATTAATTTTTTTAAATGATATGGAGGCAATGGAATTTATTTCATTTCCTTACAGAGGCAATTAAGCAAAGATTTCCCAATTCTGCGTCTTGGGAACAGACAAAGGGTGCCATCAACCAACATGGATTAGAGGCAGAAAAGCGTCAAATTGAATAAACTGTTTTTTTCTTACCATATTTAATAATTCTTAAAGCTATATTTTGTATTATTCAGTTGACCTTAATATGGATTTTGTTTAGTATTCATTGTCGTTTTTAATTTGTAATACAATCAGTTTGTGTTTATATTGTTTATGAGAGACACTTCATAAGAACATTAAAAAATTATTGATTAAAATAATGTGATATTCTCATTTTTCATAAATATTTTTCGATATACCCTTAGGTACATCCAATTTGCCTTTTAGATATTGTTTGAAATAATCCATATCATTTCAAAATTTAATAAATGCTCAATTGCCTCGGTAATTTAAAAGTTCAAATAGTCTGAAATTCCATTTCAACAGCGAATATAACATTAATCGTAATGAGTGTTTTACATTTTGTGCTGTTGACAGGGATTCCTTGAATTTTCTTGCAATTCTTGGACTTATTTGAAATTATTTGAAAGGGACATGGATTTCTTGGATTTCAAATAAATGTAATTTTCGAAACACTGGGTATATTGGAACCTCAACAAACTAAGCCTTTTTGTAACAGCTACTATTCACAAACGATTTCCTATTTTTCAATAATTCTAATTGCATGTGGTAGCACAGGCTCGACTTAATCAGGAACCCAAATTTCATGCCCGTAGCTATTATAGACTTAGCAAAATTAAGTTTCAAAAATCAAAAATAATTTCGTTATTATTATTCTTCTAATTAATCTTATTCTTAAATTGATAACGACCACTAAACTTTAACCGATTTTGATGTACATACATTCAACATACATTAGGAATGTGCTAAAGATGAGAAATTTCGATTATTTTAATGAAAAAAATTAGTTAAGGCCCTCAATTTAGCATAGACACAAAAAATGTTAAGGCTGTTATTTAAACAATATTTAATATATAATTAATAGATATATCAATTTTAATAATATACATATAATGAAATGTTAGATATAAAGGTTTTAAGACATATTCCTAATATTGTACAGTTTCTCAGTAAAACTTTTCAACAATATAAATTAAATTGGTTATATACTCATAGACAGCCACTCCTTTCAACAGTTGATAATTAAAATCTATTAAGATAATTAAAATTCGTCGACTTCTTAATCAATAATCAACTATAATGAAGTTGAGATATAGTGGTGGGCATAGAGTAATTATACATAGAGTTTCAACTCTTAATGATAATTTATGCAGTTTAATACTACTCTTCGTCTACCCATAAGCTTTTTGGAAATAATTATTTAAGAAATAATAGAAGTAGAACAGATTTTGTAAAAACAGTTTTTGATACAAATGTAATTAAATATACTTAACAGACAATTTTTGTATCTTTAAATTGCTTGAATATAGAAAGTTTCTCTTTAAAATGAATTTAATTAAAATATATAATACTACTCTTTGTCTACCCATTTATGCAAACTTTATAGAAATACAACGATTTTCCATCGTAAAAATTTACAGTGTAATGCATATGAAATCAATAAGAGTTGAAACTCTATGTATAATTACTCTATGGTTGTGGGTAAATTGAAGTTTGTTATCCATATTTAAGAAAAATAATAATAATAACGATTTGTAACTTCAAAAATTTATATAAATTTTCGAATTGCCCATAATCATATATTAATACAAAAATGTAAAACATTGTTATTATTAAAACAAATTTAGAAAAAAAGTAGGATATTATTATTAGCCAAAATAGCAAAAAGTGTGTTAGCTCATACCACAAAAGAAATTATATACCATAAATTGTGTTACCTCTTGCGAAACTATTTTCTGATTTGAGCTAACTACTTTTATGGAAACTAAATTAGTTTAATTGCCTATTTGATAATAATACTTATTAACACCTAAATATATTGAATATACTAAATATATAAGTAACTTTGCAATATTAGATATACTGATTATTTCGTATAGCTAGGTATTAATATAAATTTAGAAAAACATCGATTGCTCAAATCAGATAATAGTTTCGTAAGAGTTAGCAAATTTATGGTATATAATTTGTTTTGTGGTATGAGCTAACACACTTTTCGTCATTTTGGCTAATAATATTATTAATTAGTTAATGAGTTTATTGTTAATCATAGTTCGTACCTATAGTGTGTACAATAAACATTGACAGCAATAATTGGACAATACAAAAATGTTTATACTTACTAGCTTCAGCCAAAACTTGCCCAAAACAGATGAGTAAGTTTTTTGTGTAGTTAGTGTCACTCGAATTACTCGTCGATTTGTTAGAGTACATTTCCATTTTATGCACGATTTATTTTGTTACATAGAGACTTTAATTTTACACATATCAGATTGCACAAAATTAGCAGATAATGAATGACGTCATACAACTTGTCTATATCTGGAAAGATTTGGGATCAGCTGTTTGATTGATTGAGTTGAATGAATAATTTTGTCGAAACTTGAAATTAGTTCTATAGTTAAAGGTTATATTCTAAGTCTGATTTGCCTGTCTCTAACGATCGGCACAATTTACTGAATTGGTATTCGTCGATATCTAACTGACAACACAGTGGGTTCATTTATACCTTGTGATGTAATTTCAAGTGCGTATATTGATTATTGAGTACCTAAAGCACATTCAAAACACCACAGTCCTAACTACATCTTATATTATATGGGTATATATAGTTTGTTGTATAGTTGAACCAACGTAATATTATACACGTACAATTACTAAATTGTAGTTATAGTAACTTTGTACTTTTAATCAAAGAATAAGGGTGTCCTTTTAATTGAAGATTTAATATATTATGAGTGGTTTATATGTGCAATAATTAACACCTTAATTGGAAGTTATTGCATCACAATTATGATGAAAAAATGTACGATCTTATAAATGTCGATGTAAATTTTCGAAAGATATTATTTTATTTAATCAAATCAAGATTATTTTAAAATTGTAAATTAGTTTATTAAAATGTATATATATGCATTAGTGCATCTTAAATACTTATCGCAGATAATTTATATAATATTGAAATTACTTGTAGTCAAAAATTTCATAGAAATAACTTATTTTCACAATATTTTAAAATATAAGAGTTATAATATGGACAAAATTAAATGCTCTGATATCCACTAGAACGGTCTTCAAATACTGTAAATACATTCTTTCACACTTTTATCGAGCACGAAATGTCCCTTTTAATTAAAATATATAATTTAGACAATTCGAATTCTTAAAAGGTATAAAACTGAAGGTATTGATCAACAGCTAAATTTATTGATCGATTTATATTTGTCAAGATCGTCCATACGACGATTCGTACATGTTCGATTTATCAGGATAATCAGAAAATGTAAATATCTGAATGTAATATAGTATCCGAGTTTTTCACAACATTTATAAACATAATAAAATATGAGTGAGTAATTAAATCCAAATTGCATATCTTGTAAGTCCAATGTCATGTTATCAATTAGAAAAATACCTTTAATTACTACACAACTGAAATAAACCAGCATTAGAATAAAATAAATAACGTTTTTGAGAAATGTCAGTTGATGTATAATTTCTAATTTTCAAATATGTCTGGAACTAAACATATTGTAATAACAATTTAACAAGTTACAAAAAACTAACTGTCAAAAGTTTTCATATATGAGTCATGTAATGTTGACTATGTGAATATATTTTTAATAAATCTTTACGAAATACTGCAATTATCACAGAGATTCAAAGTTTATAATTCCTATAATAAATAATTAAGATCGATCATAAACTCACAATTAAAAAACCAAGGATATCTTTATACTTGCGAATAAGTCTTTACTTGAAGAAAATAAAAATATATTGAATAGGTACTCAGGAATTCTATTTAGGTTAAGACGAAGAGAATAAAGTTAAAAATATAAATATTTAATTGATATCTATGCATGCGTACACCTCAAATAATTATTTTCACGGTGTCAACAGGAATTATCTACTGGTTGCAGGCAGAAATCGTTTATTAGCGTCGACCTAACGTCGTCTTTATTGTTTGTGGTGTGCATTAATCGATGTCAGAAAAGTACATTCATCTGTAAATTAAAGTCGTTAATCAATATTTGCGAGTTACACATTAAAACTGATGGAAGGTTTATTAAAATTTAATCTTTAATAGAAATTTGTAGTTCTAACCAAGCTCTAAAATATTGAAGAGTATTATTTAAAAATTTTAAAAATAATAATTCTACACAATTATTCTATCGAAACCATTCTATCATGACCATATATTTCAACTGGATTGATAAATTGTATTAAATAATGCATGTTCGGAAATTTTATAACTTTGTTTAATTAATTGTTTACATATAAATATTAAAATGTGTTTAATATTAAATTAAGTAAAACTTTCTATCTCTTCCACATTTTACAAAGTCATAGTTAGTTCAAATCAACATTTTAAACTTATCAAGTCGGACTTTCTTCTACATGATCCAGCTTAGAAGGTGGCGGTGGTACCACCTTATTCAAGTCAAAGGGCCGTCTAGTTGCCGCTCTAGACCTCAGCATAGCAGTCCTCGCCAAGGTGCCAAACTTAATGTGTTTGCGGGTCTTGTCAGCCGCTTTGTTGGCTATATTGATGGAGAGTTCAGATATCTCCAAAATGGTGATGATGCTACATCCGACCCATAACCCAAGAACACCTCCAATATCTGAGAACAATGTTCCAATCGGATAGGCTAAGTTTTCCTCTACTTTGTTGCCCATCACGGAGGTGAGATCTACTCGTATTTTCTGAAATTCTGTCGGGAACTCTTTTCCACGCATAAAGCGACGATTGTTACTTTTTGCTTGGCTTATTTTATCATCGATGAGTTTCGTCGAGAGTCCATTTGCGGCTAATTCTAACTTCTTTTTCTCCAATTCTGAAAGAATAAGTATACGATTGTCCCCACTTCGGAATGCCCGATTTTCATATTTGGAGAAACTGTGGTATTCTTCACGTTTACATCGAGCTTCGCATTCCACTGGAAAGGATTTCCAACTGCTTACCACCTTTTCGTGACATCGAACAAGCGAGAACATTGTTTCAAAGATGGGATATTTTGAAAGTGAAATATAGCATAAATTATCCAACGAGGAAGATTGGTTACAGTCTAATTGGAAAATATCTTTGATGATGGAAGGCGGCATGGAATGACAACGTGGCGTGTTTTTGTAAAGCATCTGTGGATCGTATGGAACGGGCAAATCCTCTGAGAAACAACCACACTCAGTACGAATCTGGTTTTGAAGGGCAAGTTTCTCACACGCAGCTGAACTGTATACATAATTTACCGGTTCGTCTTTCTCTACTACTGTAATCATGTCATCTCGATTATGACAAAGATTTTTCGGATTAATTTCTTCAGTGAAATTCGTCATGCGCACACTGATCACGATTTCATTGCCAATGTTGACTTCATGCTCACTACCAATTGCCATTGTTCCAGGAGCATGGATGATCACCGTTGCTCCTTTAATCGTATCACTAAGTGTAGCCTCTGTCTCAATGTCATATTGCCAATTAACTGCTGGTTGAAAGAGTGTTATTTCGAGTTCCGTCCCTCGGATACTGTCCTGAGACTGTACACGCGACTTATAAGTTTGACAGGACCACTTCATTGTATCAAAATAAGGTTCAAAATCGCGGGTTCTGTTGCAAGACACTTTGCCCTTATCGCAGATGAGCATCGCAGCCATGATGTCCTGAGTAACATTAGCTTCTAAGGCGTAAGAAAACAAAGTGGACTGTACGAATCGTTCAATTAAAATCTTTCGATTGACTTTTGAGTTTTTCAGAGCTATTCTGTTGGCTACAACGCAACTCCAAAACCGATAAATGTCTTTGGATAGTTGGTCAAAGATTTTGTTTCCTAGCGTTGGGACTTTGTTTTGCACAAGAGCCGCGCTAATCGGCGAATTGGGGCAAATTGTGATATCTGGAAATACGGCCAGTCTGGTTTCTTGATATTGTTTGCTGACCATTGGATAGGACAAATACCGAGATATTACGAAGCTAAGGTGCACAGAACACCCAATCATTGTGGCTACAATCACGATAAGCCAGATAACTCGACGTATCGGACGTTTCGTAGACACCCCAACTTTATAGAAACCGTGAGCCGTTGTCGTCAGGAGGAAGTCGTTGACATGGTTACTGTCGTCCTGATTTGTTTTGTTACCTTCTGTTTTGTTTGTGTCCGACATATTCAATCCACACTACAGTTCTGTAATTGAAAAAGATACATAGATATTACAGATTGGTCGACTGATCTGTTTTACAAAAGGTGGAGGATCATACAACTATCTACTGTTGTAGAATAACACTTTCTTACGAATCTGGACACTAAATTAAGCAACTTATAAAGAATTTTGGAAACAAAGAGTTCTCTAAAATATCGACATAACAAGATAGGCATAATTTATGCTGATGTCGTGGGTTTATTTAAACATTTATTTAATGAGTTTATTTAGTAATTACCAGCACAATATTTTCATTTAAAAGTTACATGATTAAGATAACAAGATATGTGTTCTTCTCTAAAAGTCACATTTTATGCTATGGTCTCAAAATTAATATAATCATGCTCTGATGACAGATACCTTATTTCATTTAATTAATATTAATATGTTCAGTTATAAGCAACAATATATTATAGAGGAAATAACAAATAATATTCTAAATGGTTTCACCCGTAACGAGACAATCGATTTGAGACTCCATTTATTTAAATGCTTGTCTTCGAATAGTGCAGTTTGATATATCACAAAAATAGCTTTCGCGAGCTATTGCTATACGAATGGATTTTTTTGCAGTTTCTGATAGATTTAGATCTCAGCAATTGAAAAATGGTGGGGTAAAAATTTACAGACCCCTGGAAAACATTTTCATCGGTCCGGACCATTCGTAACGTAAATTTTTAATCTAATCAAGAAAAACATTAAATCACAAATACCTGCTTTATGTTGCATTTTGGATGCATATACCTAGCTATATTACCAATAGATACAAACATGTATATACAGTATCAAAAAATTGTCAGAAATCACTCAATGGTCAAAAAGTGATATTTTGGAACTATCAGCACTTTTTGACCATTGAATGATTTTTGAACATTTTATATTCTTTTGGTATAATATCTGATATATTATAGTCATTTTACTATCTGTTGGTAATTCAGATATAAGGTCTCAGATGCTTCCTTTTGAGTTATTGACTAAAAATATAATTTTTAACATGTTTATTTTTTTAGATAACTGTTGATGACTCATACGTGGACATTTTTTCTAAAAAAATAGGTATTTAGATACTTTGTATACATGTTTATATCTATTGGTAATATAGTATATGCATCCAAAATGCATCATAAAAGCAGTTATTTGTGATTTAAAGTTTTTCTTACTTAGATTAAGAATTTACGTTACATATGGTCCGGGGCCGATAAAAATGAGTTTCAGAGGTCTAAAAATTTGTACGCCACCATTTTTCCATTGCTGAAACTTAAATCTATCTGAAACTGCAAAAATCAATTTGCACAGCAATAGCACCGGAAGGACATATCAAACCCCACTATATATAAATATACATCATCGTTTATTCTTTTACTGATTTTACTCGGATAGATTTTTAATGAATACATACATATTATATATCCGTTTATATGTATAACACAATACAATTACTAATGTTTAATTATGACCGGCTAGATTGATATATACTATAATTAGGTACCACAGTGTTCGGGGGTTATGGTTGTGCTACTTTGCGTCATGCTTCTAGAATGAAATTATTCATTTTAGCAATAAAAGGGATAATAGTCTGCATTATATTTTCATTCGTCTATATGAATTTAAACTCTTTCCGTCTAAACTGTGTTATAGTTTTTATTTGACAAAAAGCATAATAATGACTTGTGTTTCACTGACAAGTCTTGCTTACTTTATATTTATACTGGTGTATTTAATTCATCAAATAATACAGAAATGACTGAGTCATTCGAAATTACATTCAAATTAAATCCTCCACATCACCATTTTGCATTTTTTTATATATTTAAAATAAATTTAGACTAAATAGTATGAAGCATTTAATCTTTAGAGGTAATTTATATAACTTAAATACTGTATAATCCCCTAGTAACGAATTCAGATATATATTTTTTTCATGGTCCTGGGAAAATCTTATTTAAACACATATAATGTACCTCGTATATAAAAAAATCAATTTTGATGATGGGCCCTTGTGGTACGTTATAGCGGGATTATACTATTGTTAAACAGAAATATTCTATTAGAAATACAATTAATTAATTCAATAAATTACATAACATTTTATATTAGTGTTTAATAATATTATTATTTATATATTTTTACTTTAACAGTGGAAAATACTTACAGTTTATAACAAACACAATTCGGAAATTCTTGAATGCGTTCTGCTTCAAAGTTGAAAACCAAATTTCTCTTTTTGCGTGCAACCTCGAGATATATTCCCCTTTTTGTATCAATAATTCTATCCAATATTCCCTTCCACTCCGAAAGCACCAAATTCTTTCTTTGATCAATTATTTACAGACCTCTGTCACCGAAAGCATGAAATGTGGTTTCAATATCAGCGGAAAAGGACAGGTGAGTGCTGCTATAGGCAGCGGTGAACTACTTTAACTATCAGTTATTTTGACAAAGAAAGCATGGAAAGCGTAGTTTAGAAATTTAACCAAATGTCGCTTTCTGGAAAATAGAAAACTAAACGAATAAGCCGACCTGTCAAATTTCACCTCCATAGAGCTGTCATGAGGCGAGCTAAATGGAACAAAAGAATTCTTCTACGTTTTGTTTTTCTTCGTTTACCTGCTGTCGTTTCAAATACCATTTTTTTATAAAACTCATAAAATCATTTAATCATTGAATTCTTTAAACATTTGTATTTTTTATGCGGTTGTCAAAAGAACATAAAAAAGGACTTAATTATTCTGAATATTTCTCGGATTAATTTTTTGCTGTTATTTTCAATGTTTCATAAAATCTTGTTCTTAAATTTTTACAACTTATTTAAAATGTCATATTTTATATATGTCAAGAATTATCGCAATCAAACATATTACACCTGATCAGAATAATCTTTAATACGTTTTCTATTTTTAAAAAATAGTAAAAGAATAAAAATGTTAACTGTATAAATATATCAAATATATAAAAACAATATTTAGGATACCACTGGTAATGATTTGTAATGCTGAAGTAAACTAACATTACCAGTATGAGGGTATATGATGGTGAACTTATGAGTGAAATTGTAGATTTATAAAATTAATGTATATATGCGAAGTGATACACGTGTAATGACATTAATTGTGTAGTCAAGTATGACATTAATGTAGGTGTGTAGTCGGATGTGACATTAATGTAGGTGTGTAGTCGGGTGTGACATTAATGTAGGTGTGTAGTCGGGTGTGACATTAATGTAGGTGTAGTCAAGTATTACATTAATGTAGGTGTGTAGTCAAGTATTACATTAATGTAGGTGTAGTCAAGTATTACATTAATGTAGGTGTGTAGTCAAGTATTACATTAATGTAGGTGTGTAGTCGGGTGTGACATTAGGGTTTAAGATAATCGTTTAATTCGGACAGATCTTTGTGGTATAAATAATTGTGTATACATAGACAAGTAAATTTATATCAGACAAATGACTGTATCATTTAATTTTGTTTCGGTAACATTTGATAACTCTAACCATCCTAAAAAATTCATTTGATGGAAAATTTGCGATGGAAAAATTCCGTAGTTAAAAATTTGCATCTAATAGTATCTCTGAATATAGAAATTGTTTCGAATGAGAGATGGAAAATTTCGCTGTAATTTTAACCAATCACAATGCATCTGATACTCGTAAATTATGTAACGGTAATTAAATTTGATTTTCCGACAAAATTAATTAAATTAAAAATTTATGAAATTATTATTAATTCCATGAAATATATATTTTACGTCGACACAAAATCTAATGAAAAAATACCCGACATAATTTTGAATCCTAACTTTTGTCCTTTAGAACTGTTCTAATTTGTTCTATTAGTTGATTGTATACACAAGTGTTTGTCTCAACACTATTGCGATAAAAATTAAGTATTGGTCGAAAAACAGTGATCATGATATTATTTTAATCATCAATATATCGAAAAAATATAATTACATAAATAAATAAAAATAGACAAATAATATTTACATTGTCGTCAAGATTTGAAAAAATACAATATTTATATGTGATATGATGAGAGAGTTTTTAATCATATATATACATTAACAAGACGCAGTACAGTACAGAGAAAAAAAATCCATCAATACGGTTTCTTGTTTAGCAGATTTATTTACAATTTAAATATAAATTCTTTGGTCTGAAATTTGTACATTAAATTTGACGACATTTTGAGTTCGTCGGTGAAAATGCTTTCTAGGAAAAGTGGGATTTAAACATGTTATCAATAATGTTGTTAATAAGCATATTCCGATTTGGTCATTCGAATCTTTTTTCTGAGTTCTTTAGAGCGCTCCATTCGAACAGTTTCCGTCTCAATTGAACTGATTTCATTCAACCGTTGGATGAAAGACGCCGAAGCATTGAACAGGGGGTCGGGATAGGGGTAAGACGATGTTTTCAAGTCATCTACACGAGAAGGACAAAAAATAAGACTATGAGGCATCATACAACAGTGGAGAGGCGATACTTAAAATTATTTTAAGTAACACAATAACAATAAAATGTGATTTTTTATATATTTGGGAATATAGGTTGTATCATAAAAATCGTCGTATTAAAAAAATGTGTATTTGAAATGTACAGCAATTATTAAAGCAGTTGTAGATATACACGATATGGCTAGATCCTAATGTTTTCGATGTATTTATATTCATAACAATTTAATGTTCAATATCACATCAAGTTCAAAACTAGTATTCAAAGCCTTCACGGAAATCTTGACGAATGCCGGAATAATCGCTTCCGGAAATTTCGGTCTTAATGTATTATTAAACTATGAAGTATATATAATATAAGTAATATTATTATATATTTTATTATAAATATGGGGCTGGTTTTATACGGTCTACAGCCTATTAATAAGGTTGCGCGACTGTTTCTATATTGCTCATTTATTGCTTATTACCATAACTTTCTCAACAATAACTTCCAAAAATACAATATCTAGCGGAATCTCGTAATTATCGACTGATTCTATAGGAATATATCGTATATATTATTTTATTCCGTAAAAACTTTTTTATCCATATGAGACGACTGTGAACGACTGTGCGTAAACAATAAGATAAGAGTTACAGAGGATGTTTAGGTAAGATTAGATATATTCGGGATCGAAGTTTCCGGCGTCCAATCTTGACACACCTCTCGAATCTGGCTTACGCTGATGAACTGATCAAGCCATGATTCATTTATCTGCACATCAGAATTTAAGTGGCGTTCTTGTTACATCTATACGTAAACTTTCAATTTAAAAAGTTTGTATTTAGTGCACTCCATTTACACAATGAACTGACAAACTAGTTAGAACTATAGTCAATTGAATTTGATGAGTTATTAAAATTTTAATTTGATATCGATATTGAAACATAGATTTTTAATAATAAATTGTTATGAATATAAATAGTACATTGAAATCATAAATCAAAAATAATATCGTGTATCTATAATTACCTAATAAATGCTGTTCATTTCAAATACATTATTTGCTAGGGACACCTATATACATATACAGTCTAATTATCCTGTATTATAACAGTTTGCATTAAAAATGAAGTAATTCCGTTGAGATTAATTTAACTTTTCATATTTTAAACAAGTTTTATGTCGAGAAGGGAGAAATAAAAAACATCAATCTAATAATTTGAGTCAAATTGTGATTGCGTATTTTGAAAGTGATTATCTAAAAGATTAAATTCGCAAATGTAATATTAGAACGAGGTGGTAGGATAAAATTCCGGTTTCGTGTCCTTATCTATTTCATGAAACAGATTTGTAATAATATATTAAACTTACAACCAACCACTTATTTATGGCATGTCAACTGTGTAAAGTTGATGATATGTCCATTATTCGCCTTGATATACTGTAACAAAACTCTTAAGGACATATGCACATACTAATTTTTTCGTAATATTTACTTGTCTAAAATCCAGTTAAATACATCGATTCTTATTTAAGCAAAATCACATCATATTTTATTATTTTGTTTTCAACGATTCACACAAATAATTAATTTATAACTAAAATTTATTAAGTTCCAACTGTTATTGTCACATTTCCTTTTTCTGCTTTTAAGTATAGTAAAAACAAAAATATATTTTGTTACTCCAATTTAACTTCATCCAAATTAAAGAAATTAAATATGAAACATCTGGCTTCTTCTAAAAAAAAGTTCCAGTCAAAATTAGTGTTGTTCAATTGTTAAGGTATCAAGAACTTTAAACAGAAGATCAAAAGATATTTCTATTTTAAAGAATAATTATTCTAGTAAACGTTTTCGAATCCGAATCCCATGAGACTCTGGGTGATATGAGTAAAGAAAATGTACTGGGTGTACATTAAAGTTTACGTGACGTAAAATATTCTAAAAAAATATAAATACCAAATATCATTTCATGCGAAATCATCACCATAAAAATGGTATAGAAAATATTGTTGTTGATAATAAAATACTCGCTTTATAGTTTTTACCCGTCTGAAAATAGCAATATTACATTTTATTTATGTACGCAATTTCAAACATGGAAAATAGCATTCCATTCGTAAGATTAGAATGTAAATAAATATAACTAAATTATTTTCAGCGGAACTAAACTACTTTTTCACAGTTCAAAAATGGTTTAAAATTAAGTACATAGAAAAATTTATAATAGTCTTATTCTTTATTCATTTTAATTACTTAAGCATAATTATTAAATGTAATAGATTGATACATTCAATTCAACGGAATCAGAATATATTGTAACCGCTGTTCGCGTTGTGTACTAATTTGTATACCCTTTATAGCAATATGTGTAGAGTGTACTACGTAACTACGTAATTTAATGTTTTGAGATTTCGTACTTTCATTAGTTTTATGAAACTAATTCATTGTGAACTATTCATAAATATATTATCGTTACCTTTAAGTAACTAAAGATTTAGTAAGACATTTAGAGTACATATAATAATAAATAATAATTATTAATTATCCTATATAGTATATTATCTATATTATCCTATGTACTTATTAAAGTTCAACTTAATAGTGTACTAATTGTGTAATTGAACTCGTTGTATATACTTATTTTAGTTTACCATTCAATAAAGAAGTTTAAAGAAGGAACGCGTTTTAACTTTGACTGCGTAGGACTGTAAGGTTAAGAATGTTAATCATTTTAGGATTTAGTTAGTGTTGATGATTTCGAAAATGTTTGATTTATTTTAATTAGTTTAAATTTTTTGAATAAATACAATAAAATAATAAAAAAATTAATTATTACAAATATAACAGTATTAATTACAAGTTAAGTTTCTTTAAATAATTATTGTTGATATTTATATATTACATTATTTGTATAAAATTAATCGATGTTGCAAAAATGTATTTTTTGTTTATATATTTACATTTTAGTTTCAGGAAATATAATTACAAACAAATTTTGTAAATTTATTTTTATGCATAATATGTGTTTGTGTGTTAATACAAAATATGGCGCCGTTTTTAACACAGAGCATCAAACCTATTAAACGTACCGTATTTCTCCGCGTATAAGACCCCCTGTAAACCTAATATTTGCCACTCAAAGTAAGGTGGAGGGGGAGGGGGCCTATTGCGTGAGTCCGAAAAAAATACAAAAAAATTAACATACAATACTTGACAGAAATTGAATTTAATTAGTAACCGAATAGATAGGTATAGGTACTACATAGGTGTAGGCAAAAATAATTGACAAACGTTTCAAAATAAACTAATATATACCTAATCGAATATATGTTTGTTGATAGGTAATTATATTGATTAATTATAAGACATTGGATAGTAGGTATCTAATGTTTTAAGTGGTTAGATATAGTATACTTATAATATATAATATTAGAAGATTTTGTATTAAGGGGGGAGGGCTTATACGTGGGTCATACAAAATCATCATTTTTGAGTCTCAAAGAAGGGGGCTTATATGCGGCGGGGGGGCTTATACGCGGAGAAATACGGTAGTAGCACTAACGATTTGGTACCTTCAGAAGTCTTGTTATTCGGTTTGTTGGTAGCATTTTGTTTTTTTATCGACAATCGACTTGGCAAACCGGTAACGGAGATTACAGAAGTTCCGTTGCTGATTGGATTTAAATCCATTTCCATGCGGGATCGAGCTGAAATTATTTTATTAAATAATATATTTCTTTAAATTTACATTTACTACTGTTATAAAAGATAGTAGTACAGTTAGCAAAAGCTTTAAATAAATTTATATTCGAATTTAGAATTATTTTGAGAACATATAAAGATTTTCCCCATGCGATATTTCAGTTAATTACTTAAGCCATCATCAGGCAACATCAAAAATAGAAATAATAATGATTATTCTCTTTTGTATATGTCTGATGATGGTTACTTTAAGTAATCAACTAAATTAAAGGTGCATTGGAAAATCCCTTTTTGTTCTCAATTTTATATTAAAATTGTGTAATAATAATGTTTTATTCGAATTTAGTATAATTCGCAAGACATAATGTTATATAAAAACGAGCCATCAAAAAATTGTTATTTGATTTTGTGCAATAAAACAAAAATTTTAGTTTCAACACCTTATATTAAATAAATTAGTTTCTTTTAATGTTAAAATATACTCATTTACATGCAATTTTGATTTTGATCCTAATAAATCAATTTCAACCTTTATAGTAGTTCTACGTTTACCATGGTAACCATTGTAACCATGGTAATCATATTATAATTATAATTAAGAAACTTAAAAGTCCAAACGTTTGAATATTTCCCTCCCTGTATTTCGTACAATATCAAAATTCAACATAATTTTATCTGACGACGTTAAATCTTGGAAACTCTTTAACTCTGCCATCAGTTTATAATAAAATTCGTGATCTATAAAGGAGGTAAGTTAAGGGTGCAGTCGACACCACCTCGAAGTCTACTTCACGTTACAATAATTGCTGGCGTCACTCTGGGAGTTAATGGATTTTATAACGTGTTCTCATGAATTCAATCTTCACCCAGTCGAAATCTTTGTAATGATTTCGTTAATTGGTCTGTTTGGAATTTGAAGATATATTTAAAACACTCTTGAATTAATGTAAAGGTACTTATACTATAATTAATAATAATTTCTTGGAGAATCTTCATATTTATTAACTGTTCTAAAAACATCTCTTATTGTTCACAGAAGACGCAAGATACTTGAGTAGAAACAGAAAAGTTTTCTTTGTCAAAGTAAAACGGTTTATAGAGTTTATTGAGAAGATCCTTTTAGAAAGGTCATTGAAAAGAGTGGCACACAAAGTATTGTTCCAATTGATTAATGAAGTGAGAATGTACTGTGGTGTTGTACTGAACTATCGAAGTAACCCTTTTAGCATTGTAGTTACAATTTAAAAGAAAGGAAATATAGTCTGATGTTGTATTTCGTTGTACCTCTACAAGTTACAGAGAAGAACAATAGATATTCTGTGTTTCCATTAGCCGCCCATTAAGTCTTTAAATGCGTTCATTTGTAACATCTAATTATAAATAACCTCTCCACTTTTGTGGAACATATATTTAGGTCGCTTGTGATTCTTGTAATCAAAGTATTTGTTATGACGCTATTTTCTAGGTTAAAGATTAATTAACTCCAACCAGATAATTATAAAGTTTTTAAAAGTAATAAATGCTGTTATGATATCTTTTACGATTTATCAATCAAATTGAATAATACAGATGAAAAATTTATTATTAATTATGGTATGTATTTTAGAAGACTCTTAAATACATTTTAAAATATTAGAGTGTTATAACATAAAAGTATTACAATATTGTCAGGCCCCATTTATTAAAGTGACATCTTATTTATTCTGTATAGTAACTTTAGATTTTTTGGAGCTGTATTTTTAAACAATTTTATCAGTGGAAATTTTCTACATCAACAAATCGATTAACAACAAAAGGTTTTGCTCACAAACAAAAGGGTTTGCTTTTCAATTTATTTAATAACATTAATTGTGTCTGTATTTACTTTGTAAAACAAGTCATTGAATAAATAAAAAAAATCTATATCTCACGTTTCCAAGGCTGCAACCAATAACCAAAATAAAAGCATTCTTTTCTAGTATAAAGACGATCGTTGTTGATTTATTTATTTCAATATTACTATACGGCGTTGTTCTGTTGTTACTGAAAGGTTCACTCACAGTTGGTTATTGTAGAAAATTCATTGTATTTGAAACAAAAATAGTCGCTACTGGCTTTAGACAAGCGAGTAACATTGGTATCTGGATTAAACAAATTAAACACGGCTCGTTCCTCCGATCTTTTGACTAAAGTTTTGTCTGAAGTTGTTTGTGACCAAGATTAACACCGCATTCCTAATAAATACTGTAAGGGCTCATCCATAGAGCGCACACTCAGATACTTTTCTATTCGAAATAATAGTTATCGTATAAATACTTTTTATGTGTTGATTTAAATAAGAAAAGTATCGAAGTTTATGAATCAATAGATAGAATGAAAGAGAAATACTTTCATTTAAATAATTGTGGAATAATCAATAAAATAACACAATTTAAAAAAAATAGTTATTATAGACATTAATCTCCCTGTAGTACAGGAACCCCCTGAGCGGTAAACACCCTCTCCCTGTAGTACAGGAACCCCCTGAGCGGTAAACACCCTCTCCCTGTAGTACAGGAACCCTCCTGAGCGGTAAACACCCTCTCCCTGTAGTACAGGAACCCCCTGAGCGGTAAACACCCTCTCCCTGTAGTACAGGAACCCTCCTGAGCGGTAAACACCCTCTCCCTGTAGTACAGGAACCCCCTGAGCGGTAAACACCCTCTCCCTGTAGTACAGGAA
>JAUZNC010019847.1:0-25292 GCA_034780395.1 Vannuccia rotundouncinata
TTTCGTTAACTTTTTTGATTCCTGGGATTTCGTCTGGTTCTAAACACAAGCTATTACACCCTAAATATAAGCTATTATACCTTAAATATAAGCTATTACACCCTAAATATAAGCTATTGCACCCTAAATATAAGCTATTGCACCCTAAATATAAGCTATTGCACCCTAAATATAAGATATTACACCGTTATAAAGTATTACACCCTAAATATAAGCTATTACACCCTAAATATAAGTTATTACACCGTTATAAAGTATTACACCCTAAATATAAGCTATTGTGCCCTAAATATAAGCTATTACACCCTAAATATAAGCTTTTACGCCCTAAATATAAGCTATTACGCCCTAAATATAAGCTTTTACGCCCTAAATATAAGCTATTACGCCCTAAATATAAGCTTTTACGCCCTAAATATAATCTATTACACAATTACATACCTATAATAAAATTATATAAACGATATTTAAAATGATGATAATTTGTAAATCTATTGATCAAATCAATCATTTTATTAAAAGATTATTCTATTTTCTCGAGGGGATCTTGTGTAGAGATAACATTATTTAAAACCGATTACCAATCAGTAATTAGTTTTATTATTATTATGTATCTTGTGTGTACATATAAACAGTTACTGTATAATATTTGCATCTATAAATTGTCATTATATGTATAACTAGTCTATTAAGAAACAATTATAATAAAAATAGTTACCTACACATAATTTTCATTCAATGAAAAATAATAAAACTCATAAAAATAGAAGCAGTATTTAAAACAAAAATAAGACCAACAGAAAATTCTGTTTTCTTTAAAATTATAAAAAAATATCCCAATTTTCTATCAGCGAGATGAACGAAGTAGGTAAGCTGTACTAACAGTTTAGTTTTAATTCTTTTTCGTGGCAAAATGAGATCGATTTGATTAATCAAGACGTCTTAAGTTACCCCCTTGGAATTAGATCAGCAGAGAACTAGGCTCAGAACCAGGGGGCGATATTTCGCCTCGGCCGATTGACTTTTCAGAGACGAATGGTATAGGTATGGATTAGTTTGACAGGCCAGACCCAAAAAGGATCTCAATGACTACTTTACATAATATAACTAAGGAAGACTTGCGCCAGAACTCGCGAAGAGTCCGAGGCAGCAATTTGCATAGCCCTGCGGGAATCATTCGAGAGAGGAGGAGGAGGAGGAGTTGTTCTACGGTCATGGTAATTGTTCTTCTGTCTGCTGCTCGGCTGTGACATTTCTCAGCAGTCGGCCAAGACCGGCGAGATGTTGGAAGGCAATGAAATAGACTCAGCGATGGTACTGGGCGCGCGCGACACTCACATCAGCAGTTTTTTTTAAGTTTAAGTCAAAGAAGATGACTGTGCTGTCATTTATTTTTCGATGTCTTCTTGCCTTTTTAATTGAACAAAATTTATTTTACCCAAAAGAAGGCTCCGAGTTTTAATTCTTATGGATATAGTTAGAAATTGTTATAACTCGAAACTAATCATGGAAGTACTCCCATTGAAACGAGGAGATTGTCATTGAATTTGTAATCATATAAATGTCTCTTTCCTTTACGTTAGCTAAATGTTTAGATGCTGGATATGTGGCTAAATTAATGGTTAAATAATCCGGGTTTTCTAATTAATTTTAAAATTTCTAATAAACTAGGAATTGTCAATTTAAAATGGTATGTATTGTAAAAACAAATGTTTCGGCATATAATTTGATCAAATAAATATAACAATTAAGACAATATATACCACATTTATTCGTATGTATCTTTTGGTTGTAAAAGTTTATACGGATAATGCTCGCCTGCGTAACAGGAAAAAACAACAACTTCAGTATATCTTTATGGATAGAACTGAATTAGTTCTGGAGAGTTTTGGAAGGTTTCAAGTCAGAGAGCTCCCATATTACTCCCCTTTTCTGAGGAAATCCCCACAACACATAATAAGGTAGACAATGCCAAACGCATAGAGAATAAATTCTTTTCGACTTCCTTGCACGCTTCAGCAGATAAAACCGCGACCAAAATTCCAAAGATTTATAGCTCCTGAGAAGACAGGAAATTTACCGAAACTCATTCCCTGGAAACAAGCTGAACCTCTAGAAATAGTCTTCCTTAGAGGGCAACCATGACAGAACAGCGCCCTGAATAAACGCCTCACACCAAGCAACTGACAAAGTCTGATTAGAATGTGGCTCAGTATATCCCAGTAAACATATACTTTATTGTTTTTAATCTATATAGACTATATAGCAAGTAATTCATTTTTTCCGATCGGCTTTTTTGTTCTGTATAGAGTTTATATATCTATAATGTTTAAGTGAATCATTGTTAACTTTATATATATATAATAATGAAAGAGAGTATTTAATATATATGAAATTATTTTTTGTTGAAATATTTATATGCGGCAAAATTCATTTGATAAAGTTGTCTGAATCTCAATATTAAAAATCCAATTTTATTTAATTACTATTTAATATTTCATAATAAGTATCCGATATCTACAAATAAATTTGAAATTTGAAATGGCTATTTGTTTTCTAAAGTCAGTATCAAAATGCAAATAGTATTCGATTTACAAAAGGAAATTTCTTAATTATTTAAAAAAAATATTATGTGATTGAAACATTCTGGTAATAATTATAGTTATTATTATAACTTTCTTGGAAATAATTTTTTAATATAAAAATGTAAATTCAAAACTCTATATATAAAATTATCCGAGAAATACAGTAAAAATTAAATTTAACTGGAATGATAATAAAATTTAAATATTTTTTACTTATTTTCTTTGTAACTTTATTAGAGGGTTATTGTTTTATTTTTTGTATTTTAATGTATGTTTTATTATGAGCCTATCTGACAAACTCCGCCAGATTTGTAAATTTATTCATATTTTTTGACATAAACTTTAAACATTTACCTGAAGCGAGGAGTTGGCATGTGATGAAGGGGCCCAATAATCCTCCTGGTTGGGGACTGAAGTTGATAAGCCTGTTGTATGAGCGCCAGACTTAAACTGGTTGCCTTACTGGCCGAGCTCGGAGAGTTGGCAAACTTAACGGTGATCGGCTCTGAACAGCTCTCGGGCTGGAAACCGTTGAGTTTCTTGATCGCCAAGTCGGCCTCATTTCGTTGGTCAAATCTAATGAATCCCACGCCTTTGGACAGACCTGTAAGGTAATATTACACTGAAATGTATTATGGAAAAGACTTTTTTTATCAGACGTTTTGTATTTATACGTCTAAAATTGTTTCTAAATACAGACATTAAAAAATGACCAACAATCGGTGATTCTGAATCGCCACTAAAGAGTCTGATAAAAGAAGCCCTTTGGCTCTATTCTTTTTAGGAGACTAGTCCAATAAAGAAATAAGTATTGGCTAAAAGCATTGAATACAATGGCAGACTGTTCTTGTTAACCCATTTGATACATCCCAGTGTATTCCCGACGGTCATCAGCTCTGACACATTCCTGCTATCAGAGAACCAAAAATATCTCACTTAACGTCTGCTAAAAACGATTATTTTTCCTCTTTTTATTTTGAATTTCTTTAAAATATTCCAAAAAGAATAAAAAAACTATACCCGCTAAACATTCGAAGACAATTAGACAATGTATTCTTCGGAACGAACGGACACTCGTCGAACTTATATATGTGCATGGACGTTCGATGACTGTGGATAATGACCCTCCATAAAACTGGGTATAAAAATAAGATACATATCTGTGGAGAGTGGTGTGAGGAAACGAACGAGGGAGAAAATCATCATATTCCGCCCAAACTGTTTTATGACCACCACTGACAGGCCCAACCAACAACAAGTCCATCTAGCGATGGAAGCCCCAGCCTGGAGGGAGTTCTCACTAATTGAATTTTCCCTCAAAACAACTTGTCTGAGTGTAGCCAACATTCACACTTGGAAAACAAAATACTAACAGAAATTCACTTTCTTAAAACCCACCGACACAAACGAGACTCTCGTGCTTTTATTAATATATTTTTAGAGTAATTCCGTGTTGTTGTTGTCTGCCATCCTCTGCAGGAATCATATCATATATATATATATAATTATGAGGCCTTTGATTTAGCTGCAGAATAAGAGGGAATAAAAACTCTTGACGAAGTGGTTGTAAAAGATACATCAGCCAATGTTCCCCTTGATACTCCCTATGATTAGCCAAAGAAACATTCTTGAAACAAGAAACGGAAACAATAATTAGACTTAGTAAATTAAAGTTGGAGACAGATATATATGTTATATATATATCAGCAAATTTTAACAATTTGAAATATTTATGGCCTTTTTCGTAATTTGAAGTTTTCTGCCCAAACTTGAGCGAGAACCGTGAAATATATCCGCGTGGAAATATAATTGAAAATATAAAAAAATTGAAATTTTATCTTTCTCCAGACAATATTAATTTGTTCAAAATAATGCAACTTCAGTTTTAATTAGAAAGGGCTGCACGGTTAGGGCTCTCTAACTGTTAAACAAATAGTAATGGCTTCCGGCGAGACGATGAAATAGATAATGTTGCGTGTTTGTGATCATACTGATCAAAGCCAAGTGCCATGTGCCGCCGGCTTGCATGGAAGTTACTTTTAGTGGTTCAATTTACGTTTGACATGCAAATTAAATAGCTTTGACAGCATGGTTTAATTTTATCTGAACTTTTTGTTATATAAAAATATTAGGCCAAATGGTTTCAAATCGTATGTTTATCCCTATCGCTCAAATATTATTCCTAACCATGGTTCCAATTCTGAATTTAAACATTATGCAACAAAATTCAAAACAAAGGTGATTTTTCCAACTTTTAAAAGCCTAAAAATATAATAATATGCTCAAAGTAACTGAATATGTATTAAAAGGGAAAATTGGGAACGGGATCATTACTAATTTTTTATATGTATAGCTACAATAAGTTTATTTCTAATTTAGTTAATATTTTGATTAAATAAAGAAATTGCCCTCTCTATGTTACATTTAACAGTGATAGATTATTAAATATTCATTATAATTATTACAAATAAGATCCAACAGTCTTATACTGATCCTAAAACTCGAAATAATTATATATTGAAGTACAGAATCGTATGCTCTCAATAATTTTTTTTCAATGACTCATAACTCAGGGCTGTAAAAGATAGATGTTGTGTCAATCAAAGTTTATTTAGCCAATAAATTATTCGTCGTTGACATCGTATGACAATAAAATGTAGTTGAATCATGCAAATATAATATTTATAGATACATAAAACTCTTCAAATACGTGGAAGTTGTTTGTAAATTTATGTAAATTATATAGAAGCAATAGTTTTAAATGCTATATCAAATTATAAATAAATATGTGAAATTAGATAATGTGACTCAGCTCAGACTATATTAATATTTTGTAAAGTTTGTTTTAGATTACTTCTATTATACATTTTAATTTGTAGTTTAAAATTATTAAATCACTTTTACAGGGTTTACAAAATTACAGAGTTTAAAGTAAAGAAGAATATTAAATTATAGTAGTAGAAATATAGTTATGTGACAGTGTTAATTAAACTTATAGCTTTTAAATACAACAAATATAAAATGTTAAAATTCACCATTAAGAACAAAAACATATTTTAAAAAAATATTATTTTATTATAGTTTGTTTGAGTTATCGCGAAATTTTAGTAAATACGTTTGGATGCGTCTTAGCATGATCGATAATCACAAGTTTAAAAATATTTTTTTTAGTAGTCAATGTTGAAAAATATAGGGCCAATTACCAACCAAGTATATATTGATTGAAACGTTATAAAAAAATTGCTACATTCATATTTTTAGGAAATATCTTTAATAAATAATATTTTTAAAACTTGTGAGTATCGATGAACGGATCAAATGGATCATCGGAAGGACCATCCACTTTGCTATCAAGATTGAAATATGTTATAGATACAAAAAGTACTATAAAATTTACTTTTGTAAAAATAGTTTGTAAGGTTTGAAAATATGGAATATCAATGCATATTACAAATTTTAGTTTCTATAATTTTCAATTGTTCACTATACTTTATCGATATATGCTAGGCTAAAAGTGAAGAAAACCGCTATATAAATTATTGTGATCAACTTCTAAAAACAATAGACTATCAATTGAATAGTTTAATTTAATACGATTGATTAAAATCAATACTTTGGATTGTCTAATATATTTTAGTAACGATTTAGATATTTTAAAATTATTACTTTATTTGAATGATGTTAGCCGACACATGATTTTATCAAAAGCAGTCATTTATTTTCTTCATAGTGACAATCTTTGTATAATATATAACTAAACATAATCCAACAGACATGATTGTAATGAATTAAATGGGAACATTGTTATCAGATGGATTGAGTTTATAACTGAATAAAATCTTAGACAATTATATTATAGAGTACGCAGACAAAGAATACTTTTTGCTTTTTTGAGATAATTAATTTATTGTACCGCAATAAACAATTCCCAGTCAAGTTTTACCAGCTGTAGGCAGGACTTGTTGGGGCTTTTTATACCACAGAATATAACACTTGTATAACAAATTAAATTAGCGCAGTTCATTGCTAATGAATGAGGTCAGTATATACATTGGCTAAAAAGAAACCTCTGCACTGTTTTGATCTCGCTTTGGAACATCGCTATGTGTAAACACTTCTTTTTGAACAATAAATCTTGGTTGTCTGGTGCGGGATAACTCAACTTTTCGTCTCTTGTAAAATAAAATAATACAATAAAGTGTATTGTGTTAGGCATACTTTCAGTTTTGACACATTGCAAAGGATATCGCCATTATCTAAAAGCTTTCTTTGTATAATTTATCAATGAAATATTTATCTTGTATAATTTTTTCAAACATATGTAGCAGGGAGAGTAGAATAAATTAGATTAGTTGGATATATATATATATTATACGTTTACTAGGTCAATTTAAAGAAGAAAATTATTTATACGTAATACATAAAGTCATATTTATTTTATTTTTAACATAATAATTTTGGACGCACATTCGATTATATTTCTGCAAATTTAAAAATATTTTTTTTTCATCTAATTAACTATATATATTTAGCACATACATATTGTATTGGACAAAAAATAAGAAATGAATATAAATTTGAAATAGTTACCAATTTAGTTGTTTAATCTATGCTATAAACTACATAAAAGTCAAATGTAATAATTAGTCTTAACTTTTTTAATAAATTAATTAATATCGATTATCTAAGACACAAATATCTACATGAATTGTTGATACTTGTTTAATATTGATCATCTGCAGCAGTGGTTCTTTGAATATGTAATGTCTATTCAATATTAAATAATCCAATTACATTTATACTGTGCGAGACAAGAATAAACGAATTGTTGGAATGTAAAACTTCAACATTTGAAAACGAAATTTACAATTTCTTATATAAATATTTTACAAATAAGTTACATATTAAAAAAATAATTCCAAATCAGCAAGATTTATCCCATTCACGTTTCTGAATAACTCTTTGAAATACTGCCAAGTATCTATGTTTATTATAGGTATATATTACGATTACATTTTTAATCAAACAAATAAATTGTTTACGTATGAGAAATTTAGTTAAACAAACATACCGGTGTTGTTGTCATATAGAATTCTAGAAGTGATGATTTTTCCACATTGTGAGAAAAGTTGTTCTAATTCTTGCTGTGCCATCCCTTTAGGAAGACCGCAAATGTACAAATTGGCCCCTTTGATAGATTCCGAGCTGGGACGAGCCAATGAGACCTGTACCGAATTAACAAAATTGTTACACTTTTAGGGTATATATATAGTGCACAAAATATTTATTTTGAGATAAAAGTAATTTAGTCTGTTTCTACAATTTCGTAACTATTAATAAAATTAAGTTTCATTTAGATAATTTCCTATGTTACTGTATATTTTATAATAGTTTTTAATTGATGTTTTCAGTATGTAATACTTTTAATACTTTCAGTATGTAATACAAGGATGTAAAATATAATTTTCAATAATTAAAAATATAGCTTTTTTAAATTACACACAATCTATATAACGGATAAATTCCTAAAATATTAAATCTATAAATTAACGCATAAAAATTCGTCTTCTGAATCTTTCTTATCAACTTTAATCCCCGAATGATGCGTGTTGACAACAATTAAAGATCGTTTTGGGATGCATCACTTACTTTTATAGTTTTATTTTGTAAACGAAGGCCGTTGAGTGTATTGATAGCTTTATCGGCATCCTTTATTTGTAGATAGTTGACAAATCCATAACCCAGACTTTGACCTGAAAAATAATGAGATCATTTCATTTAACATCTGTTCTGAACCATCAGACAAATATTACATTTTTTTCAATATCAAGACAAGTAATCTTTTATAGAAATCAGTTTATAAAATGATCATTAACTTGGTTAAAAATGAAAATTTAAATTTTTCCACCAAATAAAAATTTTGGCCATTTTGGAACTGAAATTTTTTCAAATTTAATTTATTGGGACATAAACCTTTAATTATGCCAGATTTAGTTTAGAGAAATGGGATCTTTCATTATAATTCTAATTATGATATTTGTAATAAAATAAATTAAAATCTATAAAAAATGTTATACAAGTGTCGGTCGTTAGAGTAAATTTAAATTAAATTTTAGTTCCAACCCTGAGGGGACTCTTAAGTACACAATTGCCAAAGAAACATGAAGCTTTTGCTAAATTGGAGATTTTAACTTCAAGATAAGTGTATTCTAAATAAAATAAGCAACGACGATATCAATCCAACTTTTAAGTATATGTCGTGTCCCAAAACTGCCGAAACACAAAATTGTCCATTAGTGAGTGAGTCAATGGTTTTGAGAAGGGGAAGTTTTTCAGTTGTCTGCCTATGAGTTATCGCAGACAAAGTTAACTATATAGAGGGGCAATCTAGCGTTCAGTTAGCCTTATAATTCATTCTGTATAATAAATCTTATCCCCCACCTCCGCCTATGTCCCAGCCGTTTGCCTCTCCGACTGGATCGTGAATATTTGTTGGATTTGTTAATCTTTGAGTGGGCTATAATTCACACTTAAAGCTACTTCCCCATCCTCCAACTTCCATTTTTGCTGTTCCATCACAAATTTGTGTGTATATATGGCTTATATATATATATATATAACATGATGTGAATTATAAATGTGTTTTATTTATATATATATGTAATTATCAACCAGACGTTTCTCCATGCATATATATGTTAACGTAAACTATAATATCTCATCTCAACTCAAGTCAAATTAATTTAAAAGAAAATTTTCACACAACTGACAGTTTTGATTATAGATCGAAATAATATTATTTTTTATTTAATTCTAAAATTAATATTTGTTAGACAGATAATAGACATTTCCATTATCTAACACAGAATATAAACATTCATTATTTTTTCATATGTGGCCAACATCCGGAAGCGATATGTGTATAACTTCATATGTCAATATAAAAACCTAATATCACGTTAATATTTATCAAAATATTTTTTCTCTTCATTCCTATCTTACAAAATTTTTATAAATATTGTTAATAAATCTGATTATTATAGCCTGTTCGCTTCTTTAATGTATTCTAGGTTAAAAGAGTTTAAATAACGGTTTTGGTATATCTGTGTAACCCATGTTGATAGTATATTTAAAGACTGCATTTGAGTCCGATACTGCGGGTTCGAGCCCAAGTTTACATTCACTTTAATTTACTGTTTAAAATATAGAGTAAAATTAAAACTCGTTCAGGTGTAGTCGCACCTATAAGCTTAATTTGCTTAAATGTTTAATTTGTTGCTTTGAGTTAGAGTAAATGGGGAAATGCTGTGCCAAATTGAAGATTTGAAAACTTCGTATTTAAAAGTTGTAAATGACAATGTCATAATTAATTTACCACTCAATATGTGGAACATTTCACTTTTAAAGAAAACGATTTTCGAAATATTATACACACAACATTTTTTTCTAAATCATTTGCTTACTTTGTTTACACATGATTTCCAAATTGAAACTTATAACAATTAACATTTCTTCACAGAATAATTTTGTAAAAACGTTTTAGTAAAAATTAAATTGTTTTTATCTAACCGTATAACATATTTAACAGATAAACGATTATTATTTGTTTCTGCATTTTGAATAAAGTGTATTTGTTATGCTATTAACTCGTATCAAAAGGGGCACTTTATATATAAGGAAAGGAATGCTTTATGCTATGGACAAGACTTTTATCAAACAATGTTGATGTTTTATAAGATTCGCATCAGCAATAATATTAAATCGATGTTCAACTCAAGTAAATAAAAATCATTGCAGAAGAAAAATGATACATGAATTGGTTAAGTTATACGTAAATATACTATAAGAATTTAATTTACTTTTTTTTCTTATTATTCGGCAGTTAAATTCTTCTTGTTAAAAAGTTCTAAAAAGCTACAAAATGATAATTTTAAATTACGTTTTTTTATTAAATTAATAAATATCAAATTATATTTTTCATAAAACTTATTTAAATTTTAATTTTGGATATTACGAAAATTTAATTTAACGTTAGCAATTTTTCACGATAAAAATATCAACTGCGAGGTTTAAAATTTTAGAGATTATAAAACTTCAACGTAACAATGACGACATTCAACTGTACGTACAATAGGTTCAGCAGATAATCAAAAATCAAAAACATCTTTTAAAAAATTAATTTTTTTTCCAGTAAACTATATACAAAGAATCGGTGACCAACAGAAACCACACTGAAAACTTCAAGTCGAGTGTCTCACTGCATTCCAGACAAGGAAGACCATTTGGCAGGTCATTTTCCACAGAAATATTGCTTCTTTCAGAGCAGCTTATCTCTCAAATTGGTTTTATTACTCCCGAAAGGATATACCATTGGAACTAGAAGTTATGAGGTATGAGATGACAAGAGTTTGGGGAATTGTAAGCACTCAAACCTGCCAACACGAAGCCTGCATCTGTTGCTTGGACAGCCATTAAAAATTACTACATATCAATTGAAACAAATTAGGAGCTGTGTTATCCCTGCATTTTAAAATTATGTCACCAATAATTTTACTCAATAATTTAAGATGTGAAAAAGGATGCTATGATTCACATTTTAAAAATAATCTTATATTATATACATTTCTTAAATCGTATATTTCCAACGTTTTATAAAACTTTAAAAAAACGTGTATATTCTATATGTAGCCAGAATATATTTTTGATGTTTTTAGCAAAGCATCAAATTTTCTTATAGATTGTTTTAGAATAATATTTAATCAATAATTTGTAATAATTTTACACAATGCTTTCAATGTTATTTATTTCAAAGGTATAACTTAAAAAATGATGCTTTATAGAATAGATAATTGAACTATAATAATTGGTATATTCTTTAAACTCAATATATAGAGGAGGAAGAAGTTCAGAGTAAAACAATTAAGAATGAAAAGTAGATTTTTATTTCAATTAATCATAAAGAAAATCGTTTAAATTTGGATTCTTTTCGGTTATAATAATAATTTTTATTTCCCATTACTAAGATTTTTATGACCTTACAAATCCTATAATCTAAATAAATGGCAGGAGTTGAAACAATTGCAATCCATATAGGGAGAGTAGAAATCGAAATATGGAAAATTAAATACCGTAGCTTATAAAATAAAGACAAACAATGTAGGCAGAAAAGCGAAGACACAGCACCCGTGCAGAAAATAACTCAAATCTTAGCTAAACAATTTAGCCCGGGTTCTTGTCGTCATCGAAATATGATCACTTCTAAATATTGGCGATGAGAGAAATACAATTTTCTGTCTACACACCTCTTCCGCCTTTCGTCGCCGACTCTCAGAGTAAACCTTAATTGGAAAGGCGAACAATTATGGTAATAATAATAAAATCTAATCGAATTGGAAGGTGATGTGCAAGAGCTGCACTGCAGTGGACTCCAACATAAAAAACAACAACAACCACGAGGAACATGCTGGCAAGAGGAAGAGTCGGCCTCATGACTCACACAACCGAGAAGACACGCACAAGATTGGAAGCTCGACAGGTTCATTTTGGGTCTGGGAGATTTTCCTTTTTGCTAACCGGATGAATAAAAGTGTGATAATCTTATCGGGGAAAAAAGTTAATAGGACTCCGGGCGACAGGCATACCAGACAATAACCAAGGGATGTTGACGTCCGATAAAATCTTAGTCCAAAGGAGGAAAATATCAAAATCTTTTTGAAAAAACTTGCCTGAAATATTTAAAACAAGTTATTTTGGTCAAGCTCTTCGCTTGAGTATTTCACATTTTACCATTTTTTTGTATTCCACCGTATCCAAACGTATCAGCATCAATCATATATATAGAGAAAATATTCTTTTTACACATTAAATAAACATTTCGTGTTAATGACACAATAACATTTTATAGTTTATATCTTCCACCTAAAACCATAACATCTTGTGTTATAGACGGAATTTACAGCTCATACAATAACATATTTTTTAATTGCGGCATAACGTTATGAACTTCTTCAAATCAAACCAGCTTTGGAAGAAGTTTACATTAGTCAGCACAAAAAAGTAAACAAAAAAGTTGTGCTAATCTTTACAATCACACAAGACGACGAGTGTATAATATCGGCAAGATTTTTTTACAAAACTGCCTGTTACACTTGAATGCCTAATCGCCACGAGTACCCGGAAATTTTGTTTAAAAATACGTCTTATTGGCGACCTTGTAAGAAAATTCTTTCTTTACCTCAGACACCAAGTGCCGACGATGAATAAGCTATAAGCGAGGCACCTTTCCCCAGTTCAGCCGATATCTACTGGAAATCAGAATCCTATATAGAAAAAGATTCTGTTGGCTTATCTAATTAGACCAGGACATTTTCAAAAAATCTTTAAAAAATACTGTAAATCCATGTTAACTGATGTTTCATCTCTTTGTGATGTTAAATGAAGCTTTAACCCCGGCTTTCGAGATAAATGGTGAAAACGGGAAGTCAACCCTTTTAGAACTTCACCGACAAGAAAAATTTGTACTTTACCTCCTGAGAAAATACTACACTATTTGACAACTAAAATATATAATAGTAGTCGATACACATTACAGGAAATTAGATTGTCTGACAGTGAAAATGATTGTCTTTTCTACACAGAACTTTCCCAATATAGAAGAATACCACTGAGGACGCAATTTAGTTTTCTGACGTAATTTTCTATCTGTTTAGGGGTAACAATTCTATAAAGCAAAACCCTGGTCAATCAGCTCTTGTGGAATATGATAGCCATCGAAATTCGAGAAGAAATACAATTCGATCTAATTTCTATCGGAAACAAGAAGAAAAAGTTAGTTTCTTAGTCAGATTGGCAGTGTTGGGGAAATAGTTTATTACCATGAGCCAACGTACGAGTCTAAATATTTTTGTATTGGTGTCCACTCCGTGGGCATAGAACAAACTATATACTTGACTCGTCTGTCTTCTGGCCTTCCAATCTTTTGCAACCAAAGACAGGAGAGACAAGCTGGGTTAGTAAGATCTTCATCTGGCTGGGGTTAGGCTACGAAGATATAGGAAACAAACCCAGAAAGAGATATGAAAATAAGCCCCTCTTGGCTGGCGACGGGCAATCCAACTTCCAGCTAACTCCCAGCGAAGGGGCCATGCATGACGGCCCACGGAATATACTTCCAGCTTCTTAAACGAGCCAGGATGATGGATGAGAAGAAATTGACTCAAGGGGAAAATTAATTCAGTGGCCCCTCCTCATCAAAATCTGTCTAGCGCCGGACAAGCGATGGTTAGTCTGCAAGGAATGCAGGGCTTGCTATGCAAAGTTCTAGTTTATAGTTAGTGGGAGCGGTCGTGGTATATTTCGAGCGATCGCGGGTGATTTGAAGGCTACGGTCGCATTGCTAATTGAGCGGTTTTCGCTTATTACTGGAGAAAAATTGGTCGGTCTGCAAATTATTCTTTCTTCGAAGAAGGTCTAGAGACACTGATGAAATTTAATCAAGAGTGGGTATTATAATAGAAAAATAATTTAATTAAAAAAGCATTGTCGTATTTAAATATAAAATAAAGTTTCCCTTTTTTGATATACAAGTATAAGAAATAAATATTACACAAGCATATAAAACATTCCCAGTAATATGATTCAAAATTATTTATATATACCTTATTTTCTGTCTATTTTCAAATTTTTCGGCTAAATTTAATATAGGTTTATGAATGTTTAACTTCAATTTATATTTGTTTACACTTACATTTACTCAGTTTACAAAATGTCAAATGGGTGCAATTTTATGGGTTTTTCTAATATAGAGATATTTCTATACAACATCTTTGGTAAGGAAAATTACTGAAAAAATGTTCAAATAAGTGTCAAAACATGATGGTGCGCCATGTTTAGAGTTATAAGAAAAACTTTTCTCCATATATAGTTATGGGGTACCTATATATCTGCATTTCATCATATTAAAATATATTAAAGATCAACATTAAAGATATCTAATATTTTTCTAATTTTTTGCCATCATTAAATCCGTTGTATTATAGCACAGTAACAATTACGTTACTAATTACAATTACGTTATTCATATATTTTGCAACCCTTCCACTATTTCAAAATACCAAATATTTCTCAACACAATTTTAGGTTGCTTACAATTTCTTTCAATGTAATATTATCATGTGTTATCTTCTTTAGCTGTACTAAAAATACACTATATGCAAATAGTCAAATGATTTCTTATCGTATGCTACCTGGTCAAATGAGTCTAACATACCTAGGACTGGAAAGAAATTACTATCGTATATTGTAAGTTACTACATTTCAAAGTATGATAATATAGTTAACCTTCAAAATGGATACTCGGTATAGTAGATAGTAGGTGAACTTGTTTTATTATAAAAATACATCTATGAGGAAAACTGTTTACGAAGCCATACTACAATAGTGCATGAAGATGTCTGAAATCTAATTTATATCTGCAATGCAAAGAATGTAAGGCAGCCACTTGAGCTATTACTGTATACGCTATAGTCGCTCGATCGCCTGGTAAAAAGAACCTGGGATCTCTCTCATTTACATTATCGATATAGATTTAGACGTGGCTACACTGCAGTTGGAATAAACCGAACAAAATTGTGTTAGTTTCCATCGAGAAAGCCGGAATCTAGGACGAAGCTCTAAATATCATTCACCTTCGCTAGTGACGGTCAACATTGGGAAAAGTAACCATTGCTTGAAACGAATTAATAATCGGTTGTTGTTTTTTTTATTGGAAAAAGATCGAAGGGTTAAACCTTCGCTGTTTATTTAGTAAGGAAGATATCTTTTAGGACTTTTAACCATTTTATATTCAATATTGCCTGTTTCAATTTTCATAAATTTACCTTTATGTTATTTTTCCCTTGTTAAACTTTCTTAAACTTTTACTTTTATTTGTCTTTCACCTTTAACCTATATTTTTGACAATAAGGAAATACATTTTAAATGTTTACATTACCCATAAAAGATAAATGAGGTTGCTGACAGAGCTGGATATTATAAACAAATTAACTAAATTTGAGGAATGCTAAACGTTTTATTATTGTTAATTTTTTTAGAAAATAAAATGTAAACATTTTTTACTGACTGATGCAATATCAAGTTGATTTATTACATATTCGCAAAGCAATTAAGAATGACTCAGAATGTTAATGTTTGTAGATAATGTTTTATAGCATATATATGAATATATTTTATACCATATTTTCACATCATTATGCGTCCTAAATAATTTTAATCAAACATTTCTACACAAATTTCTTCGAAATAATAAAATTGTACTGTTAAAATTTTATGCCCATTAAGTTTTACACAAATTAACATTTTTAGATTATTTAACATAAATGTTACGTAGCTGTATTTCAATATTATTTTGAATATATACAACTATAAAGCTGATTTATATAATAATATATATCTATAAAATATAATTTTTAATATATAAAGCAAAATCGAATCATTTTGAAATTTGAAATAAACGAGAAATCATCTTGATTTTGAATAGTGAGATGCGTTCTAAACATTTTTATTATATATCTATATATTTTATATGTCACGGCGGATGAATGAGGTATTGCAAACTATTTCATAAAGAATAATTATGATGGTCGATGTGCTTTAAGATTCAACAAATCCAAACAATAGCAATCTTTATAACTTCAATTTATGGTCCTAAATATTTGATATCTAGGTGGCAACATAACCCGATCAGAAATAAATTTACTCTCGAGCTTTGTCTAGATGTTTTGGTCTAGAAGATTGGCTCCAAATACCAAAAGCTAAAATGTTAAACTATAATTTAAAACGTTTCTTCAACGATTTATACCTGTGGTCTTGTCACGGATCAACTTGCAACTTTCTACTTCTCCAATGGAGGCGAACAGTGCTCGAATTTCCTCCTGGGACATGTTCTGCGGCAAATAGTTGACGATAAGGTTGGTTCGATTCTCCCCCATCCCGGAGCTAGAGGAGCCAGAGGAGTTAGGTAGGGTGTCGTTGTTGTTATTGCGTTTGTCGTGCAGAGAGGAGATTTCGGCTGCACTTATCACGTCACCGTTATCACCCATAGGCGAGGTGGGTGCTGGGGCTGGACAGTTGTTGAGGGAGTCAACAAGAGCGGCACTGGAAGATTTGAGGATTCCTGTAACGTCTTGAGTCATCATAACAGGAGACAGCGAATTGCCGCTGATGTGGTTGTTGTTCGTAGAGGTTGCTGTAGAGATCGACTTGACACCATACACCTTTGGACTGGTAATCTATCCAAATCAGAAATAGGAAAACGTTAAGCATGTTAAAAACTATACAGCTTACTTTCTACAATTATAGTTATTTCTTTCGTCTTTCGTTCGTATTTCATTTAATCCAGAATGAAGTCGATCGATAGTATTAATAGCTCCCAGATGATCCTATAAATCATTCTTGGTTATAGAACAAATAGTGATTGTTTACATACAATATCGTAACTGTGGATTATATTAATATATATTTATAAATATATGTTAATCAATAACATTTCTTTTCAAGTTTATGAATTCAAGCAGATTTAGAGTATTTTTGTTTTAAATTTATATAATTTTCAAAAAAAAGCATTAAAAAATGGCCAAAATGGAAGTCTACACCAAAAAAAGTAATCTGTATAAACTATAATTTATGACAACATTTTTTTGCGAATCAACATAATTAGAAGCTAAATTTTAAGATAAATCTATTAAAAATTGTGTAGATTGTGATCAATTCTGTAAGCCCCAGAAACATGCCCTCGAATCATACTAAAAAGTATTTTTTTATGAAAATTCGAATCGTGGCTATGCACCTTTTCTGATAACTCGCTTATAGATGGATAATGCAGAATTACAGAAAACTGCACTTTAACTTACTTCTGATTTTAAAATTGTTGACGATAGTTTTGTTGATAATTATTGAATGATAAAGTAAAATCTAAAATCATCAAAATAATTTCAATTGAACAGTTTTAGAACTGATGCGATACATTAAAATACATATATAGGAACTATATTAAGAAAGAAATAATGTCAATCATTATAGTAAAAAATAAACCAACACCTTTCAATCAGAATAAAATCGGAAATGGGTGCGAATAATAAATAAAAATATCAAATATAGATAGTTGTATTACTACAAATATCAGATAAAAAGCTTATTTTTTCCTGTTGATATATTTTAATAATTTGTATATATGCTTTTAAAACTGTATTTATTTCATGCCATGTTAAATATATTTAATTATATATGAAAAATCAAATATGGATTATTTAAAAAATAGAATTCTTGAAATAGATTTATTTTATTTTATGACTATGAAAGTTTACAGTTTCCATTTTAGATCATTAAATTATGACTAATCTTGACTTTTTAAAATCACACAAGATTGGAACAATTTACTTTTATTTCGCTTTGAAACAGTATTTAAAAAGGCTTTTCATTTATTTAATAAGGGATTTATGGCACCAGTGGAGTAAAAACTTTTTAATAATAAAATTGAGAACTGAAATAATAGCAATAATTTTCATTACTTTTCATCGCTAAAGGTGAAAGAAACTTTTTTCAGAATGAAACTATAAAAGTAAACAAAGATAATAAAATTCGTTATTCAATTTTTCTAGAGTATTTTGCTATGTTAAATTTTCATATTTTTAACATAACTACTTATATTTAATTGTATTGTATACTATACATTAGTTGTGTGTATATAGTAACAGTTTTTAAATTGATTATTGCAATCTTTTCTATTCTATATTAAATAAAATAAAACAAATTGCGATAAAAGAGTAAGAAAAATAAACAACCTCCCATATACGGTATACATGGGTGTATTGATTTTTCCATTATGGACTAATTATAATGTTTGATAAATATCTTTGAACAGTTGTTTACATTCATATGTATAATATTGCCAGCATGAATAGAATATCTATGAAGTATATAGCTGACTAAGTTCGGGGCAGTATAGACTATGTTATATAGCAGGCCGACGGAATTCCGTTAACTAATTATATCCCCTGACTTAAGTATAATATTGGAAATGGCAATCTGGCATACATGTGCATGGAATAAAAAAGAGATCGATTCTATAATATAAAATAAAGCTGTTTATATGTAACTTAAGTACCATAGAATTCCACGAATTGCTACATAAAATTGCTACTCTGATGTATCGTAAATACTCGTAATATTCCTAAAATCGATTAAGTATAATATATACCTATAGAAATATAGATTATTGTAATTATTCTATGATGTATACGTTAATATAAAAATAATTATGTTATTTTAAAAATCATGTAAGTAATCTCTAAAATTGCATTTTAAGAGTGTATATTTAAAAAAAGGCATTATAATTGATTAAATATTGTTATATTTTTATTACTTTAAATATTTCTATTTATATCTATAAAACTTTAAGATTAAATTATTTAAATTTGATATTTACAGAATATTAATCTTTTAATTATTATAAAAATACAGAATAAAATTATATTGACCTAAATGACATCTTAATGCAATCAATATTAATGATTTACTTACAATGCAGCCAGTAATTCTATCTATAATGAGTCATCTATATTATTCTTGATATCCTATAATAACAAAAACGAACTGCAAAAAAGATTTCAAGTTATGACAGCTACTGTAGTACTACGCTTAGCATTGATCAATTTATAGGATGCAATTTAGTTCACTTTGGCTATAAGGCGAGATACGCGCGTCATGCTCACAGCATACAGTTGATAAAGGTACACTTCCCAAAATGTCTGCTCTGCAACTCAGAGTCTGTACTTGGCGATTGAGGCTACAGTGGGACGGAGGGAGGTGGAGAACTGACTTGCTGATATGGGACAAAAAGATTAGAGCTTAGTGCATTGCAGGATTCCCTTTTGTAATAATCTGGCTGGGCGATGACACTGCAATTCAATGAGCTAGACGAACACGCAGGCACCCACTGCCGCGACTACAATGGCGAACCCGAATGACGGGAGCACTATTCATGCATTCTCAATCTATGTACACTATGAGGTCGTGTTGTGTAACGATATCCTGCAATTCTTCTATATATCTTCATTCCTCTGGTTTTCATGCATGCTCGATGTAGCTTAGCTAACATTTCGGCTCCATTGCTATTGTAGAAAACTCAATTTCTCGCTAACTCTTCCCTCACTTTTTAAAAAATAAAACCCCCTTAGAATCAATGTGGATACACCATTGTGGTAACTGAGCAAGGGAAATGAGCGGATACACACCCTTCAATACCTCCCATTTATAACAGTAATAATATTATCCAAGCGTAACCTCAAAATTGAGTTACAAATGTTATAACCAGCTTCCGAAATAGTATATATTGAAACATAAATTTGATTCTTCTTGGTATCAACCAAATAAAAAATTTTAGACTTCAAGATTTTTAGGGTAATAAATATATATTAAATGTTCATTTGTTGCCTAACCAAAATATTTACAATAATTATTAGTGTGCTATTTTCATATTTAATAAAAAAATACAAACGATTTAATCTCATTATAGAAATTTTTAAAAATAATAAAAAATTTCTATATGCACCTGGTATATTATATACGTTAAAATGTTATTTTAAAAAGTTTGATCATATAATTCGCAAAATAATAATTAAACCAATAATTCTTGTTAAATATTAAACTTTAAATATCCGATGATTAAAATGTTCATGAAAAATCATAGTTATAAAACTTGCAGCAACAACAAAAAAACTTTGAAACCTTTACTAGGTTGTGTAATAAAACAAAATAATATTCGATATTTCCATTTAGAAAGTTGAAAATCAATTGGTGGGTTTTTATGCTACAATCTTTACCAAACAATAATTCCCTTCATTCAATCGAATATCAGAGCGTATTTTTCTTCGTAGAGGAATTAGATTGGCAGTAAGGCTATTACTTTTTTGATAAATATACCATAAATGATTCATCCAGTATAATCGTCTATTAATATAACTGTTAAGAATTAATCGATTATTTCTGTACAATCCTGTCAAATACGACTTAGAAATAATAATTATATAGGTACCTAAACGTCATTCCTCATGTTACAGTTTTTTTTGTATAAAAATAAACAAATTTAGTTATATAGACCTGATATAATTTTTAAAAAGATGAATTTCAAAAACATAAACTAATTAATAGACCTTTTTAAGTTAACTTTGCATTCACTGTGTCCAAGATTTCAACAAAGATTGAAATATTAAATCGTTAAATCGTTCTATTTTTAGTTAATTTCTACCTTAATTAAACGGCTAATATATGACAATGGAAACAACAATTAGTGTGGAATTTGTCAAAGATTAGTTATTATCAAAAATTACATAAATGATAATGGGTGGAAGGGTGGAAGAAGAGGTTTGCTCACCTGCATATATTCCACTGGGGGATCAGATTTGAGGCAGACGTTGAGAGGAATACTCGGGAAACAGAATCCTTTTCCAACCACAGCTTCTACACTCTGTTCGAGAGAAGGGTAGAAGAACTAGGCTTTAATATTGAGGTAGGATTAGTTGAGTGGTAGTGTCCCCTTGTAAGTTGTTTCTGTAATTGACGAAGAGAGCGATGAAACGCGTTTAAAGAAACAAGAAGAAGAAGAAAAAAGAAACTGTCAAGTGACAAATCTTTAACTTTTGGCAAGTAGCTGCTCTGTGTGTGTACAATTGGGAGAGGTGACGGTAATAATGTGTCAATTTATTTAGAAAAATCAGGCCAGCACGAACGAAGTTAGGCTGTTAGATAAGGTAGAAGAAAAGGCGATGGTGGACACTGTATTGTAGATAAAAGGAAACTAAATCCTGCAATACAACAGAATTAAAGTAAAAATAAAAGAGATAATTGAAAGAAGGAATGGTCTCCCTCGATGTAGAACGCTTATGTTTGTGATTGAGAGAGCCAGAGATATGGCGAGAATGAGGAAGTAGAGGAAGGGAGACGGAGGGGGAACCACACCAACCTCTTGTATCGTCGTAGCCTACAGCACCTGCTTCGTTGCAGCTTTCAGTTTGAGGGGAGGAGTGGAGGAGAAGTTGAGAGAGAGAGAGCCAACCAAACTTGCTCGTGTGTGAAGACGCCTTCAAATCTGCTGTGATCGAGGGAGGCTCGGCGATGTCAAAGAGTTGGCCCTCTCCGCCAATCACGAACTCTAATCCTGTTCCCCACGATCAATGGCCGCTTCGCGAATACCAGGCTTTGGCTTTGCAGGATCTCTGACATTTTCTGCGGCATCTCTGGCTATTTTTGGGAACCATTCCATATCACCCTTCTTCCTCTGCTCTCTTCGATTCCAGCGCTGCCTATACAGCCACCAGAATCATTTAGATCCCAGCCTCGTTGCCCAAATATAAGGATATTAAAATGATTTCCGGTGTAGAAAAAGTTCCATTTTTGGATGTAAGTTTTAAAAGTTAAAAATAATCTATGAAATCGGTAACAACATCATTTGATTTTTTATCGTAGTTCAAGTATATATGCGGAATTGTTTTTTTTTTGTATTAAGAAATGCAACAATGAGTTTAGTTATAATTTTGAAGTGTTTTGTCAAATATAATTATTCTTAATTGTTTACAGATGTTTCATTATATATAAAAATATTATATTTTAAATCAATTGTTTTTCGGTTGGAAGAACTGATTATATATATAAACATGTTATAAAATAAGGCCTAAAATCCTGTATTATCTGCAATATATTTAATAAATTCGATGAACTGTGCAGGCATCAGGAAAGCGAAATTCATCGTACAAAATATAATCTTGTTCTTCTTCCCTTCGTATTCAACAATTTAATTTATTTTATTTTGCCTGTGATTTTTGAGTTAATTTAATTCAGTTTAATTAATATAAATTATAAATTCGTTATAAAAATTATGTTGTTTCGTGATAAAAATAATATACACTTGATATATAATATACGAATGGTCCGAAAAGAGTTTTAAAATTTTTACACTTTCCCAAAAATAGAGTATATATTGTTTTAATTTCATTGAATTAATTAATACGGAAATACCAGAATATTCTTATATGCTATATAATTAATAATAATTGAAAAATATCTTTTCCTTACATTAGAATTTATAATTAGAAAAATTAAAATTAAAAATATAAAAACAAACGTTTTTCTTTATTATAGGATATATGAAAGCTATGATTTGTATTTTTGCAACCTCCATAATACATAAAATTAAAAAGGGTCCGACAAGTTTTAACAACAATTGAATCTCTGTATAGAAACTAAGACTTACCAATTAATTCATTCTAATTTTGAAAATATCAAATAGTTGGCCTAAAACCTTTAAATATATACTATCATAATTGTTCGATACCAACAGACATTATTTGAAATACAGTGAGTACCACAAATTTGTATGTTTTATAGAAAAAACAGTATATCAGAAATATTTTTCTATATATCTTAAAGAATTAATATAAGAGTTCTTTGTTATATCTACACCGATGCGAATTTTTCTTTCATTTGGATTCAATCATATCATTGATGTTGGCGTTTCCAAAATACATTTTTACGAAAAAAAAATATTAATACTTTATTAAAATGGTGGTTATATAGTTAGTTATTATTATTCTTTTGTTTTGTGTATTGTTTGCGTCTTGGGTTTTTGGGAATTTGTATTTGCTTATTTGAATATAAATAACAGCCATTTTAAGAGACAAAGTATATTTTGAGTTTTGTGAAAGTTTATAGAACATATTTCTCAATCGTTAAGTAGACATTTACGACTAGAGTGCTGTGATCAAGAGGGCAATAAATTCCTATAAAACTTCAAACTTCTTACAAGCAGGGACACACACCACATCTTCCACCAACCGACCATTCACCATGTACAAGCCAGCTCACAAATGTAATTATTCATAATCAAGTCCTGAGAGAAACACCTAACCGTAAAAGCCAAGCTCAGCTTTATCTTTTATACAGGACAAAACTCAATTCTTTCAACCTTGGCCAGGGTATCAATAGCTAGACGACTAGACATGCTAAAATCTAATATACTTTTGTCATTTCGCGGTGGATCAGGGAAGCCAATATTAAAGGATAACTTTTAATATGGAAACCCCTCTTCCGTATAATGGCTGACCAATACTAAAATAAACTATATGGCATATAGAACAAAATATAGCACTGGCAACAATCTATATATTCGACTATATAAGGGGAAGGATATACCATTATCCATAAACAACAAAGTAATGTGTTTCGTTGTTAAAATCTCCAAAGGAGTCATATATTCTTAATAAAACTTTATCTTGAATCTATCTGTGATAAATTCTTGAATAATGAACTCTCCGCCTATAATATAATGAATCAAGAGATTATATAGTTTGAAAAGAATTTTGAATTCGCAGGATACACTTAGTTACTTTGTTGTGACAAAGTTAGCATATAATATGAAACTATTTATTTAGAGTAGGCGCAATTTCAACCCATATTTCAGCCTCAACCCTACAATGACTATTTAGTTTGGTAGAGATAAGATGTTTTATACGACCTGGTATTTCCCTGGAGTACTCACAAATGTCGAAATGGGACCGAAATCGTAAAGTTGTAAGGGAGAAAATAATATATAAACCAGTAAAAAAACGTTAATAGTTTGTGCTTTCAATTTACAACTGAAACATCACAAATATTTTGGAAAAAGTAATATTAGTCATACAAAAATGTAATATTTGAAAATATGGAAATTGATTAAATTTCCAAAATATGGAATTTATTTTTAAAAACATTAAAATTTCTTTTTTTTACAAACAATAACATAAAATTAAATTAAATTAAATTAAATTTTTCAAAAATCGAAAAAGTTAAAAGCGAAAATTCTCGAAAATTCACAGTTTAAAAATTATATCAAGCTATAATATAACAATTACATTCTTATATTTCAAAGATTATGTGTGATAAAATTCTCATGGATAATATATTATTAAGACATTATACCTACATGGCCGACGATTTTTTTTTACAAAAAGCACTATTTAAAGTATCTATTATGAATTTTAAAAAAAAGCTTATATAATTTTTAAAAGTCTATATACTCGTTCAGAAAAAATAAGAAATTTGTATTTTCTGCTTTCTCGATATTCAGTTGTCATACTGTTTTTTTATCTCTTACACGAAACAAATATTTATAGACTTAATTTTCAGAGAAAATGTATCGGCAGGCTAGTTAAAAATTGAAAATGATGTTGGACATTAGGGACGCGCCTTGTCTTATTCTGATTGTTTTATCTTTCATGTTTTTAATTCGGCTCTTTTCATGTCATGATCTATGTTAGCGTGAAAGCCGGTTATTAAATGCAAAACTCTTGATTATTTTATTGATAAAGTTTATTTTATAGAAACTTTTGATTCATTGTAATGAGTTATTTTTTAAATTTTATTTCTGATATATAGATATCGTTATCAATAAAAAAGTATAATGTTATTATTTAAATATTAAATCCTATAATCTCTAGTAACTATAGTCAAACGTAACTGTGAAGTTATTATTAATATAATGATAATATTATAAAATACTGAATAAAATTAAATAGTGAATATAAATTAGAATAATATATTATATAGGTATGTATGTATGTATGTATGTATGTATGTATGTATGTATGTATGTATGTATGTATGTATGTATGTATGTAT
>JAUZNC010019858.1:0-14849 GCA_034780395.1 Vannuccia rotundouncinata
GTTGATAAAAATGCACTCATAGTTGATAGGATGAGCCAAAATTAATGGCCCAAATTGAACAAATTTAGAGTCACTGACCTATGATTTGAGAATAAATAGCCACGGGCTATTAGCCTCATTTATGTAACCCAATTCAAAGTTACACGTCATAAGAGTCAAAAATTCAGGAAAATTAAAACTAATTTTATAATAATAATATCTTATTTTTAAAATTTTTCTGGGCAGGACCCCCTGACACCCGCCAAGTTGGGCCCCCAAAATACCTCAAAATTATTCCATGAAATGCATTCTAAGGTCTAAAAACCCAAAAAAATTCCTCGCAAGCTCGGATTGTATAGGCTCGCTCCGCAGCCCGCTCGCCATAAATTCAAAATCTAGACCCCCCCTTACCAAAAAGCTGTATTCGCCCATGGGGAAACACCTGCATGAGCCAGTAATCGTCGGTATATGTATGTGAATTGTTGACACGTTGGATTATTGTTCCAACCAACAGCTACGTCGAACACAATTAAAAAAAAGTTCAATATGATCTTGGAAGTATTTTTAGCTCAGAACATACTTCATTGGTGTTTCCTCAAAGAGACGCTTTGAAACAGTAACTATACTTCGCAAACAAAAAACAAATCCGATGAAATCTGTCGATTTTCTAGTGGCAATAAGTTCGTCTCCATCTGAAGTCTCAAGAGACTCTAAGAATTGTGAGGCACTGTCGGTAAAATCAACAAACTGTTGGAAATTTTCCCTGTTTATAGGCATCTTGAAACCATTGCAGCTTGGATGGCGGACAATGTGATCGATCATATTGCCCAGAACTCTATCGTCTGTCCAGCATCCTCAAATTGTCCGTAGCCACACTTTATCAGTAGCTGTAAAGCCTTCGACACAGAACTGCTGAGCGTCTATGTGGCTAGAGATACCTATAATGCAATGGGAAATTCAAAGTTCTTAACTTATTATCTCACCTTTATCTCAATGACAAATGAATAATGTAGAGATCTGATTTGTTTAATAATCTTTTGTCTACTATTGTATGTATGTATAAAAAGGAAAATTTTAAAATTATCTTACAATTACTTGACAATTCGTTTATACATGTAATCCAAAATCATGTGATGTGTTTTAACCGAAACGAACATAGAATAATCTGACCATGTCTTACAAATATTGTATCTATTCTACCAATATTATATTTAGTTTTGAAGCATAAATAATTTAATGGAACACTCGAAATTTGACGAAATTTATTAATAAAACACGAAATGCCAAATTTAAGGAACAATAATTATTTACTATTTCCAATTAACAGCTGTGTTTTTATAATAGCCAAAGAATATAGAGCTCCATAATATTCTTTGCATATTTATTCTATATTTTTTGTATATTCTTTATTCTATATTATCGCTCTATATTCTTTGATAATAGCAGTAATTTTTTTAAACAATAAATACTTTGAATGAAATATGAGAGATTATATTACTCAAAACATTAAATGAACCAATTAGCAAAATTAAGTCGGGTGAAATTAAAATTGAAGAATGTTCATAGAAATGTACTAACTTGTTTTAAATAATAAAATATCTTCAGTAATATAAATAATACGATATTATAGAACAGGGAGGTTCACAATGAAGTGGACGTTGCAATAATTGAGAGAGAATAACTGGAAGTGAAAAATATTTTTTTTAATATTTAAATTGGTTTAATCTTTTAATCTGTTTTATTTAAAATGTTCCTTTTTAATTCATAAAAACGTTTTCTTTTATTATATAAGTTGCGTTAATTCTTAATAGATGTTTTGCATGTTAATTCTTAATAGATGTTTTGCATGTTAATTCGTATGCATATTTTGAAGTTGAAGACCGATAAGAAAATGTTAAAGATTGACTAAATTTGCAAACACAATATTAACTATATCAATCCTCCGAAATGAAATGAATGTTCCTGTCAATTGGTGTTATTTGATCATTTGTATTGGAATTATTCATTCACAGCGTAAATCGATTTGACAAAAGAACGTAAAATGATTTACCAATAAGAATCCTAGAATCATATAACCAGTTACGTAGGATCGAAGATAACATATTTATAACTTGAATTTCAGTGCATTGTTTATTGTAAAACATGAGGGACGGAGGATTCGCACTAAGTGCGATATTTTCCATAATTGTCAGTGCTCTATCGGTGACGTCATCGCCGAGTGGGTATACCGAATGTCGGGATACTGGAGGCCGGACTGTTTTAGACTACGCTCTTAAAGATCAAGATGGGGTACTTCGATCTCTGACTAATTATACAGGATCCCCTCTAATTATTGTCAATGTGGCGACTTTTTGAGGTGACAAATTTTATTTTAATATTTAATCAATGATATTTATTTATCCCTGTCTATATGCATCCGTAAAGAAACTAATCCGTAAAGCATCCGTAATAATTTAATCCATACTAAGAATGGATATCGTAATCATATTTTTAATATGTAAGATTGAAGTTAACAACGACATCAATGATAACTGTGATATAACTGTATAAAAATTACATTGACACTTTCTGACCGGTCATTATATGAAGTGATATCATTTCAATTAAATCTAAACCAGCTGGTACACTCATGAACGAATTGATGAGCCGAAGTCGTTTATAGTAATATTTATAAAGTAAGTAGTGGTTATAGTGTTGTTAAATTGTGAGCGGGAATCATTATGAGTTCGATGGTTACTTAGTATAAATATTAATTGGTTGTACTTAGACATTTTACCATTATTTATTTTTATTATAAATTCGAACACTGAATTTTGAATGTGTCTAAATTATTTCCTCAATTGGGAGAACTTCAGAATATAGCCGATCTGAAGGTCCCTCCGATTCGATTCCTGGTGAGAGCCGACGTTTTTGTATTTAATTATGATAGATATGATAAAAATGCTAAGGTGCATATTCAATTTTACAAATTTTCCTTAGAAAAACACTGGCAAATATATTTCGTGTATTGTTAAGATATTGACAAAGGTGATTGACATGTGCACTATAATTACTTACATATTAAGTTAATGCACTTAGTCTTCAAGCTGGAAGTATAAAGCTGTATAAAATGTTGTGTAACTACTTCAATCAATAATACAACAAAACTTTATGCCAAGTTATGTAAAGAGCAATTATAGTTCCAGTAAATTTAATTTAATGTTAACTCTAAATTTAGGATAAATGAGATTTGGGGAGTCTCAGACCCCAATAATTAAATAAGCATTTTATGATTTGCCTCCCATAACCAGACTTCGTTGTTCGAATAAATATCAATATCAAAACATCAATGCTTAATTATTATATATTGATTAATTATACCGAATGTATTATATTATAATCTGTGTCAGAACTAAGAAATAATACATACAACAGAAAGAAGAAATAACAATCTGAAATAAATTGGGGGAAAATAATCCATTCGCTCAATAAGTAGTATATTATGTATAACAGCACGTATATGATTGTGTATTCATTATCCGTAGTATATATATTAACATATTCAAGGCTTGGTGTAATTGAAACCCATACAAATACATAGTCAAACCCCGTTCGCCCTTATATAGATTTAGTCGATGTGGTGCAATAAGTCGTGGAACGGTCATGAAAGTACAGTTTCATAACTAAAGACACAAAAAAGCAACGTCGCTTTAAATTTCGTAAGATTTTAAATTAAAATTTTATTTTAAATTTGTAAACCCCAGATCTTATGTAACTGTCAAGGTTATATACTATTCTTATCGCCGAAAACAAAACCAGTTCGTTACCGAATCTTTCAAAAATTGTAGAAAGGATATTAAAACTGGATTCTATTTTGCGCTGAATTCAATTTTGAGAAGAATATAGAGAATATGTTCTATTTAATTCGAAAGTATTTTTTAAATTATATATAGAGATAAAATTAATAAATGTGCATATATTCCCTATTGATCGCTTATAATTCTCACAAAATTTGGCGCTAAATATACATAATTATTTTTAGTTGACCCGTTTATATAAGGACTAAATATCACTGAATATTTTCCACATAAATTGTATCGATTTATTATATCGAAGAAGCAGATATGAAAAGATTTTGTAACTGACATCATGATAAGAAAAATTCCAGAGAATAGCAGAAAGGATACAGAATATTATTACGCTGTTGTTGCGAATTTATTGTTAAAAATTGTTTGTTTTGATATTGTGATATTGCATTTTTGCTAGTATTGTAATATTTACCTTTTACCGAAACCGTTTTGCAAGGGCTTTAATTCATTAATATATTTATAAGTATCGTTGGACTTCTACCTAAAAGTACAAACCCATAATGATAAAATATGGAAAATCTGCAATATTTCCTTTGAAAACTTTTCGTATTATTTCAAGATTCCAAGAGTTGGGGTGATTTTTAGTCGAAAGTCCAAATTGTCTTGAATTTATACTTCGCCCACATAATAGCTGATATTTTCTTCAACTATATGTGCCCGTGCAGAGCAATGGCATGACAACACTTCTACCGTAGCTCTAATAATAAAGTAATTATTTTTCCGGAATTAGAAATCCAACATTTATCAAAACAAATTATATCAAACTATTGATTAGGATGATAACCGTAATATAAATGATCATTGATTGATTTGAGGAACACATATTATGGAGATATCATGGATAACGATTATATAATATGTATAGATATTCTAATAGATAATATAAGAGAGAGATACAATTGTTTCGAAATTTGTCGGGTATTTGGGAACAGTTATTAGAACCGAAATACCTCAAACTTTAGGACTAAATGCATTCAATGAAGATAAAAGTATATAAATAAAAATTAAAAAACTCTATAATATTAAATGAACCACATACTCACCAAACTCACCATTTACTCGACAACAACGGCCGTATCCTACTGAAACATCCATTTTGTAATTATCAGGGAATACTTTGTAATTATATAGTCCCTTTAATATTATGGAATATTCGAAATTGGTATTGACATATTCTGTCAAAGCGTTTTTGTGCCATCTAACTGGGTCGTTAAATTAAACATGTTATGAATTCGGATCGATTTGATACTTTTCTACATAATATATAAAATTATTATTTCTGGGTGTTAATTTTGTCATTGCGGTGTCAGTATCTTCCTATAGTGATTTAATCAGTCAATTTGGTTTCCTATACTTGCTACATTTAAAAATTATATATAAGTCTTAATTAAACTATTTAAGATGCTTTTTTGTTGAGTTGTTAATAAACGTACGATAAATTAATGATTGTTCGTTGATAAAATATCAGTAATGGAATGATAATAATCGGTAAAATACTATTTTCAACTATTAATAACAATTTACAATTTTGCAAGGGTGCATATTTAACACACATTTTATTATATTATATTATTACACACATACTAACCCGTTTTGACAAGCAGAATAATAAGGTTTAATCTGCTTTGTCTGTTTTTAAATGATTATGACAGTCATGAATTAAGGACAAGTATTAACGATTGCACGCGCATGGAATTTTATGTTTAATTTGAAGGCATGTACGAGCAAAGCCTATTGATTCACTAATATTTATTTTGTGTCAAATTTTTATTTATCGGATCAATAAAAATACAGAAAAAAATCCAATAGGTAATTGATTTTAGTTTTGATAAATGCATTTTAATTTTAACTAAAACTGAATAAATAAAATTCAAATGCCTCCATTTTTTCTTAACATGATTAGTCAGTCATGTATCTTCTTCATTCAATGAGATTTCTATTTTTGGTTTCTCATAAATAATTCCTTATATCTGCCTGTCAAAAATTTAATATTAAAGATCGATGCAGGAGTGTCATAAAAGTCAATAATACCAAAGCCTTCTCTTATTATATTATACAAATATTTTTAATTCCAATATATTTAGTATCATTTTATATTTCTATAATATACTTTTAACATATACAGTTATATTTGTAGTTTAATTCGCAAGAAAACTTTTGTATTTATTGTATTCGCTTTTTGTCATGTCAAAATATAGAAAATTAATTAATATCACATTTAAAACATTTTGTGTGAATTATTTTTAATGGCCATGTTGCAGTAACAGACTTTCGCATTCTCAACATACAATGTGCAATAACTCACACCGATTTTCCACGAGTAACTATAATAAAGACTGTGGCCTCTTAACGCTTTCGGAATATGTCATTTGTTTCATTAAGATAAGATACGAAAATAATTTGTTGTATACAGTGATTAGAACGTTTTTATAAATGATATAGTTTTAATTATATTTCGATAATTAAATATCTAATAATCCAATTTTAATTCATATGTATTTGCTAATTAATATTACATATTCTTTACTGATCTTGAACATTTAGCTATATTTAATTAGTTAAAATTGTTTCAACAATTATCGGATGCCAAATTATTCATTTATTTTGTTTATAACTTTTTTTTCAGGATTGACCGTGAGTAACTACCTGTACTTAAATGCCCTAAAACAAATGTATCCAGGTAAATTCAACATAATTGGCGTCCCATGTAATCAATTTGGACATCAAGAACCAGGTGCTAACAAAACTGAAGTGATGAATGGTCTCCGTTTTGTGAGACCAGGTCGTGGGTATCAACCATCATTTCAACTTTTCGCTAAAACCGATGTTAACGGGAAAAGTGAAGAAGCCCTCTACACGTTTCTAAAGGTTCGTATACTTCAGCTTAATAACTTTATTTAATTCGGTATATAAAACTATATTTAGGTATGCTAAAAAAGCTCAAACGTCGATTAAAGTACTTGTTATATATAATTTAATTACAATTTAATTCAATTTTATTTTATTGTAGTTTCATAGTTTAATTTAATTTTACCTTTATTTTAATTATGTGCCTCTCTGTTATTCAAAGTATAACAAGGATGGCCAAAAGTCAACGTCGAAATTAAATTTTTGCAATTAAATGCTCAAATCTATGATTTTTAATATAAATATACGTAAAAAATTATTTAAATAATACATTTCTGCATTTCATTTCGACGGTTACTTTTGAGTATCCCTGAATATTAAATTTATGTTTGACGTCATGATGTTAGAAAGATATATACTTTTCATAGAAAATCTTGTTTCCAAGATTGATTGTCCAATTTATGTATAATTTTATATTTTAATGTATTTCAATATAAGTTAATAATATAAGAGAGAGATTTGCGTTTATTAATTATTGTATATTTTTTTATGTGTTGCGCATTTTGCAGGAGTTCTGTCCTTCACCAGACGAATTGTTTCAAGCGACCCCTGAACTCTTCTGGTCACCTTTGAAGTCGAGCGACATTCGCTGGAATTTTGCCAAATTTCTCGTTGACTCCAAAGGGGTTCCAAGATACAGACTTCCACCTACTTCCTCTCCTGAACTTCTTCGAATTCTGTTGGAGAAATTGTTCGTCCAAGAAACAGAACAATTAGAATTTTAAAAAAATCTACAAGAGTGTAGCAATCTATATTATCGGTTAAATCGTAACTTAATTTAATTTACATTAATTGGTATATGATTAATTATATATGTAAAGTGTGAAATATTATATAACTCGGTGATTTTTTGTCCTTATATTTTAAGAAAATACATTGTTGAACGGATATTATTTAGCATATGTACATAATATAGAACATTTTTGTCGTTTTGTACAGCAACCTAAAATTTAGTTACTTATTCTATTATGTATGAAAACAACTCTATGACGAACCAGGTCTAAATCTTTGGAGGATCTGTGTCTGATGAAAATTTGTTTCATTCAATACATTTAAGGGCATTTATGTATTGTCGAAGAAACAGTTTGTTGTTTCCATTAATTGATTAAATGAGTGACTTGTACAATTGTTGGCTGCTGTTCATGTAAAAATAACAAATAATTTGTGAAACAATCCATTTTTACTTCTTTTGGAATTTTTCATCATAAATGATTTGGGTCGAAATATACAGTTTATTGCAGTTTGTGATCAAATAAAAAACCGGGAAATCTATGGCTCGTATTAATTTTTACCAATATTGGTCTGACCCTAAATTTTTTATAAAAATGTCAATCTTTTGATAAAAATCCTCTTTTTAGGTCTCAACCATTACAAATCACAAAAATAGCATTTTTTGTATTTTGCTAATATAGATTGAAATACAAGCAATGTTGTATAGTATATATGAACATGTATAGATAAATCTGAACAATATAAAATAAAACTAGGGTAAGTTGGATTTTACAGAAACATGGGAGTGATTACACAGCATTATGTTAGAAAGTTATATACTTATCATAGAAAATCTTGTTTCCAAGATTGAATGTGCAATTTGTGAATTGATCCTTAAAATTTAAAAAAATGATTTGTGGTTTTTTATCATTCGTTCAATCTATATGAATAGCAACTTCTCTTTCTTTTATTACAACTTTCGTATATTTTCCCATGGTTACGCTGGGTGATGGCTCCAGATTTCAGCATATAGAAAACACCTCTTCTTTGCCTTGATCTTTTCGCTTTTGGCAATATCTTTGTACGCTTTGGGCATTTTTGTGACCACTAAATTAAAAAAATTCTTCGTTTATTTTACCGTTTTCTTTCAAAAGGGTAATTTCGGTTACACGTATGCAGTGATTCGTGTATCTCTTGGAAAGTTTGGCTTCATTAAATAATCTCGACAAAAATGTATCAAAAACATTTTTTACCGATAAACGCATTGGAGCAATACCATTCATCTTTGCTGGAGACACGTGGCTTTGGTTTTGTAAATAATGTTTTATCTTCATTCGGTATCAGATTTAAATACATCTCAAATGAAACATCCGGGCATGTCATTTTATCCTCAGTTTGGTACATTCTTTCATTCTGAATGTGTTCATATAACTTTTGGCTCAACGACGCTTTTGCAATTTTTTTCAAAAACTTACACTGGTAAAATTTATATAAATTCCTAAATGAAGATAAAATTAATATATCGGGTTTAATATATTGTAAAGTAGACCCTATAGAACACAGAAAGAAGACAGGATAGTAATCGCTAAATGTATTATATAGGAAAACTACTCTATAGAGGTTGCTCCAAACGGGTCTGACATTATATTATAATATGCATAATATGTGTAGGATAAAGAGAGTTAGATGAGTTCTCATTGGGTTAGAAGTGAGGATGATGGGTGTAGGTTGCAGTGAAGATGAATTCATCAAAAATTAATGTGAAGTGGTTTGGTTTTATTCTTTGCTACTTCAATACTACTTTTTCTACATTTCATATAAACTTTTTTCTTTTTCTTGTAAAATTGAAATATTTCTTTCAATATTTAATACAATACATTAATAAGTGTCCATGTTAAGTAATCAGCTTTTTTGATAAAATTAAATCTGTTGGCGACGAATAATGTCCTCGTCCGACAAATTGCGTTCCTCATAAAATAACCAAATTCGTCCGACGAGGACGATATTCTCCGGAGAACATAATTCGTCGCCAACAAATCGACAGAATATTTGATCAAATTTGAATAAAAAAGGATATTTTTACTCGTTAAATTATATATTATTGTTGTTATATTAAAATAACATTGAAAAAAGGCAAATTTTAATTTTTTCGTTGGTTATAAAACAGTCGTCATTTTTTTAAAGTTAAATTATATCACAGAGATTGTTTTTAATTAGCTTATATTAAACAGTCTTCGAGGATCTGTGAATTAGGAGTACATTTAGGGTGTGGAATTTCATCAAATGCTATCGATAAACCATAATTCATTAATGGTATAATGGTGTAATGCAAATGGCTAATCATGTATCTAAACATGCTTCAAAACTGGTGCCCTAGAAGATGCATTAACAGTACGTCAGAAGTTGGATGAAAAGCCATGGATTGGACTAAGAGAACCAACCAATCGTACGGCCTGCCACATCCATTACACCTAACCCCTTGTGATTTTTTCTTGTAGGAGTCTTGAAGGATCAAGTGTATATGGTCGACCTATTGATTAGTTTAGAACAGAAATAACAAACGGATCAGGGAAATTGATGAGGATACTTGTCAGAAGGTGTGCCGATTTGTACGATCAGAATAAATGAATATTGTAGCAAAATGGTGGACACTGATTCTCATAATTTTTGTAAAGTTTGTGTTACGCTTTGTGTTTCTTTCATTCTAGCTCTAGGATTTGTGTATAATATGTTAAGTACACATACTTTTTTGTAAATAACCGGCAACAAATAATACACATTGCCTAAACAGTAGTAAACAGTAGAAACAGTAGTAAAATACACACAAATATACATTTTTATTTATAAAAATGGGGATACCAGGTTTTGTATAGTTTTTTAATGAATAATTATTATAATTACAAATAATTTCCTATAGCTACAGTTAAAACAATATAAAACAATGATATTTTTAAAATGTGTAATTTAAAGGTAACAATTTTGGATTTAACAGTTATAGAAAATTTAAATATATATAGCCTACATAACGTATATGTAACAAATAATAAAACATATTATAGGCATATAACAGTAGTATGAGTTTACTATTTTATGTTTACATATAAGCAGAAAATGGGAGGTTAAATTGGTACATTAGCCAAAAGTGATTTTTTTTAAATTGACCAAATGTCGCTATAAAGTTCGGCATTATTTTTAAAATTCTCTTAAATGAATAAAATTTGTAACTGCCGCTGTTCATAAATTGTTTATTTTAAATATAAAATGTGATGTTTTGTAGATATTCTTTTTTTAAATTTACAAAAATTAATTAAATTAATAATTAATTATTTAACAAAAATAATTAAACTGTAAAATTAAATTTATTATAAGACTCCTTATAGGATAAGAATTAAAATAAACAAGTGCAGTATCCAACATGAAAATAAATAATATTTATAATTAAAATATCCAGTAGACAATTACATAAGCGGAAAACGGTTCAATAAAGGACAGCAGAACTCACAATGTCGAGTAATAATTCGAGATCGAGAAGCAATCTAGGTGAAGACGGACAAGTCGATTCGTCTAATTAACACGGTCGCTTGACCGGCAACTCAAAGACGAGGAATCCACTTAATTTTCTTCAGACAGAACTTTTAGGCGTCCTCGGATGTGTATTTCACAGGCCTCGACAGTATCACTCTCCCTTTGGTCACTCCGAAATCTATCTCTAGTTCGATGGCTACTTGAGATAGTATTGGTCAAAAACTGATTAATCTGACGTCCCTCTGTCGTCACTTCCGTATCCAAAATGCATTTCTTGTTTGTTCTGTATCACATTGCTCATAATTATCTTGTTCTGCCTGGTTTGATGTACGGGAGCATATGTACGTTTGTATTATTATATTTCAATTTATTAATTAATTCAATTATGCTGTTTATTTTTTTATGTTACATCTGTAAAACAAACTTTAAAAGAGAAAAATTTATACATCATTAAATTAATAAAACTTAACTTGTAATATATATAATGTAGTTTTGTATTATATTTTTTCCAACTTGAAAGAAAAAACTAAATTAAAAAAATAGATATTCTAATGTTTAGGACTACAATTTGGAATTTAAAGGGATCTTAGATTTCCAAATATCATCAAATATAAACAATTAAAAAGCGAACTTTTTGAAAACCTGTTAACAAGCCCCGTTTAGATTATTCTGAAAATTATGTACGGGACCCCATGGCTATACGCGACCCACACCTAAATATATTTTTTGCTCAAACTAAAATCCGGAAATTTAGACTGCAATATTTAAAAAAATAATTCTAAAAACATTGAAATATGAACAAACATGTAAGTGAAAATCCTTAGTTATGTTGTTCCCATAACTTACGAAAATGAACGATGATAATGTCAAATAATATATTTAAAACTTACTACTGCTAATATTTTAAGTAGTGAAGACACATTCAATTGAATATTGATGATGTCTTTAATAAACAAACAAAAAAATTCCCAGCTTTGCTAATATGAATAAGAAGTCAAAAGTTTTAATATGAATAAATCTAGTTTATTTTAAGGTTCATTAGAACTTAAAAACACACATCACACTCAAAACGGAATCCACCTAAAGATTTCCGCTTTTAAAAGATGTACAAAAGAGCATAATGGTTGTTAAAATGATGCAAGAAGGGGGATCATACTATTATTAAATAAGAATCAGCTGTGTGTGTATTGGTGCGACGGGAAAGCAAAATTAACTAAAACTCACACATAAGTTGTATTATTTCAAAACTATTAAAATTTACATAATAATACAATCAATCTAAAATGTGTTTTTGTATACAGGCTATGGAAATAATTACATCCAACAATAAATTATATTCAGAAACATAGGGAATATCGAGTCCATATGATGTACAAAACATTTGTTTCATTAAAGATATTCATTTCAAATTTATCACCCTAAGATGTATTTCAATACAATATATTTTAATGCTAATTTTGCTTTAAGAATAGTATTATTATATTATGTTTGTACAGTTTAAAATCAATTATGTGCAATAACACTTCGATGAGTAAACACAGAAAAATAATCTCAATCAAAGAGCATTTTAGATACTAGAACCAATAATTTCGTCACGGTAAACTCGGCTCAACACGCTATTTGCATAACTTTGAATACGCATAAATTCTTAAGAAAAATATTGACTAAAATTGACAACTGATGATGCGCTAGCGACCTCGAATATAACATAGTGGTATGATGAATGAATGCATTGTTTATAAGAATATAAATCACAGAAATCTACCGAACCCACTTTGATTAACAAGGAGCAATTTACAATTTCACATATACAAGCACACATTGACAGAAGCAAGCGATGTAAGTAAGATTTTGTTAGACTGGACCATTTTATTGATTTGTTTTGAACTCATCTATAGTTGAGTGAATGAGAATACAATAGTAGTCTGTAATAAGTAGTAGTAATATGCACTGTCAGATGAATTAATTTGTATTTGATTGCGATGGTTGAATACGCGCTGTAGCCACACAACACACCAGATCAAGGGACACTCTGACCTTCCTAAATGTCTGTACAGAAGCTGGTGATAGAAGGAGAGGGATAGAGAGCAGCTGGCTTGTTGCTTGATTGGTGTGATCTCATTGGCTGAGACAATAACGATCTCCAGAGAAGGAAGGGAACTAGGGGTCCTTATCGACAGTCCCAAACGAGGATTGTTTGATCGACACTGCCGCTGATCACATAGGGCGCTGTTCTGTGAAAGTCTAAAAGACATAAAAGGGGAAATGTATGCGAAAAGAGATAATACATAAATAGATAGCTACCTATTATAAAGGGTTAAACACCTAGGGCATCAAGTAAATGTGTTTCAACTGATTAAATAATAATATTAATTATCCATGATATTATCATATAAAGAATTTATTTTACATAAAATTATTATTCAACAAACAAATTGAAACACCCTGTTAATACAATAATTATATTTTCATGATCAAGGAAGGTAGTAAAACATAAAATACCCTTGAAATACCAACGATACTTTAAATATCGAAATTGAGATTTTGCATAAAGAAATAATTTAATAAATTTAATAAGAAAATTATCCAAAGTATTTAACTATAACTTTGTATTCAGCGGGCACCTACTCAACTAAGAAACGTAACACAATTATTGTTTTAAAAGAATTTCTAAAATAATCAATATAAAAAATCATAATTGAAAACATTCATAGATAGACAAATAAATAGGTTATGTCAGATATTCTATTCGTCATCGATTTAAGTTAAGAATAACAATCAATTCAGAGATCATTATCCATAAATATCCATGACTAATAGAATATCTATTACATTTCACATAATATCTGAACTAATTCTACAATTTTCACTTGATAATTGTATTTCTCTATGATTGCCGAAAAGAAATACCGTTTAGTTTTGTAAAAAAAAAACAGTTCATATCTTCTAAAGATAAACTGAAGCCGTACAATTGTCAAGGTTTCAAAGGAGTCTGTACGAGTTAGGAAATTTCAAAAATCGTAGTCTAGTAACCAAAATATCATTCAGTCAACTATTTTCAAAAGGCTACAGTACTTGTACAAAAGGTCAAAAATTCTAGAGTTGACATCTAACAGCTGGACGAAGCGATCTTCAGTCGTCCAAGTATTGGCACATGTCTAGCAGTCTATTCTTTTATCACACTGGTACAAGGTGGCTACCCCCATACACTCTCCTTGCCATTATCGTCAGCAGAGTAAAGGAGTATAAAGAAAGTTGATTCATAAAAAAGTTTCGAGTTGGCTGTCTGCCACCACCAGCACACACGATGACTAAGCAAAGCGGCATCACTGCGGCTGGGGATAGATTTACGCCAATTCCTCGCCCACAAGGACAGAGCTAGAGAGGGAACGGACAGATAACGCTGACAGATATCATCATGAAAGTATGGTAACAGTTTTGGGAGTTTTCACCCCCTCCTACATATATCCTTACACAACCACAGTGGAAATGTTCATTCAATCCTCGCAAAATCAGATAATCAATATATTCTAGTTGAGCTATATAACCTAATTACAAATCGATCATTTTTCTTCTACAGCTGGATTTTACTAGTTTGCTATTGTCGGATATTATTGATTGTAAGATGCGACATTACAGAGAAAAGAACAAATATCATGAAGATAAAAATCAAGGTAAAAAGAATATGATGTTTCCGAAATCCACCTTAACTTGGTCGGTTAGACAACTTCATTTACACATGAAAAATTAATACGATAATAATGGATACTGGATGAATTCTAAGAAGGAGATACCCTAACACCAACACTTACCAATGGTAGTTACGAAATGATGTTCAACACTTACCAATGGTAGTTACGAAATGATGTTCAACACTTA
>JAUZNC010019858.1:14949-25291 GCA_034780395.1 Vannuccia rotundouncinata
AATGGTAGTTACGAAATGATGTTCAACACTTACCAATGGTAGTTACGAAATGATGTTCAACACTTACCAATGGTAGTAACGAAATGATGTTCAACACTTACCAATGGTAGTAACGAAATGATGTTCAACACTTACCAATGGTAGTTACAAAATGATGTTCAACACTTACCAATGGTAGTTACGAAATGATGTTCAACACTTACCAATGGTAGTAACGAAATGATGTTCAACACTTACCAATGGTAGTAACGAAATGATGGTCAACACTTACCAATGGTAGTTACGAAATGATGGTGTCCTTCCATGGTCTTGTGAGAACGCCGATTCTTGAGGTCCCAGATTTTAATGGTCTTGTCGTCCGAGGCGGATAAGAGATATTTTCCGTGAGGGTGGAAGACCAATTGACGGACCCAGTTGTCATGACCGATGAGAGAGAACATGCACATCCCGGTGGAGATGTCCCAGAGACAGATGAGACGATCACGTGATCCAGTTGCAAGGTAAGGGCCCTCCGAAGAAATCGTGTTGTCGCCTGCTGGAGAGAAAGAGAGACATAACGGGTGTAAATATTGACATGGGATAAAGGCTGGAGACAGTTTCTTACCCTGTCCGGGACTGATCTGTTCACTAATGTGCTCGTGTGCAGTGAGTGGTGCCCAACACAGACATTCCACCACGTTTTCATGCTTTCGCAAACTGAGCTTACACTCGCGCGAGTCAGCAGACCAGACTCGCACCGATTGATCGCTGGAGCAGGAGGCGATCATACTTCCATCTGGTGAGGGTCGAACCATCCGCACCCACTCAGAGTGCCCGGAGAAAGTCTTGATGCAGTAGCTGATTGCCAAAGATAGAGAAGGATAAGGCTTAAAGAGGGTAGGTACATTCTACAATTTATTATCTGAGAGAAGTGTTGCCTTTTATGCTCCGATTTATACAAAACTAATTAGCGAAAGAAGAACTCATTATTGAAATTATCCAGGCGAGGTGAGCCAAACCGGGTGAGAAAATTGAATGTAGTCCAGATTTGTTTCATATTGGTAAAATATGGGTTAAAAAAATTAAGTGAAACATAATATTATAAATGTCTCATAGATGTCTCATAGATGTCAGATTTAGGAACTAATACGCCACAGGTTCAGACATGACGCCACTGTGATCAAAAAGCAATATTATCACATTGATATGAATAATAGTGTTCCGAATTTTAATCTGATCTGGTTTACAAGTGTAATGAGAACCACATGCATATGTTACAGATATCTACACATGAATGCATAATCAAGTTCTATAAAAATAAAATAGGTGTCAGAAAATAAATCAAAGCCATATCCGAAATGTGTGCATGCGTAGTCAATACTAATTATCTCTCATATTGCCAATAACATACAAAACATTATTCGAAAAACACCATCTCACACGTAAATTAGATTAAAATATCGATTAAAACTAAGTATTAAAATATATTTAAATAATGTAAAAGAATTCGAATATGAACATGAATTTTTAGTCTCAATCTTGAACTTTTTCCGAAAACTATGCTATCAGATGATTAATAAAACACAATCATGTTTTAACAAGTGTTAAGTAACAGTTAAATAGATATTATAATTACAGAATTCAGATAAATTGATCCTAAACTTAAGACTTACCCCGTGGCCACCTCCCACATCTTGATGGTCTTATCACGACTAGCGGAGAGCAGGAAGTCCCCACTCGGCATGAAACAGACACTGGAGACATTGTGGTCATGCCCGGAGAGGGTCTTTATGCACTGATAGCTGGCAAAGTCCCATATCTTGACCTGCATGTCAGCAGAACAGGAGGCTAACAGTTTCCCCAAGGGGTCAAAACCCATGTCCTGTACAGCGTCACTGTGCCCTTTGAGAGTTTGCTCAAAGTCGCCTGATTCGTAGTCCCATACCTGTGAGGAGGGAGAGTAGATGGACTTTGTATAACTTGGAAAGTGTCCAACAGACTTTATTTTTATGATAGCTATCTAAATTTACTGAAAAGCGTATGGCTGCAATAATATATTGTTAAAGTAAATAAAAAGGATCAATTATAGCTAATCTATAGCCACAAATACATTCTACAATAAATAGATTTTTAGTCTATAATTTTAATGAATACATTTTAAATATAGTCAATATTTGAAACAATAAATTGAAACATAAGTTGACAATAATAATTGGAAAAATTTTAAAATAAAGTCTGTTGATTTTAAAAATTCAAATAAATAAACAATATATATTTACTATAGAACATCAGAATAGTCCCAGTTTATTTTAAATAAAAAACGTAATCAATTGAAAGCATAGATACAGCAAGAATATCTTCAACTATTAATACTAAACTCAAATAGAAGGATTCCAAGGTATGTGACAATAATGGTTGTCTAGGTTACTATCTCAATACTTCTGTATGTATACAAACTATACAAAATTCCGCTAATATGCTTGAAAGATAACCGAGACTATAGCAAATCTATTCCAACCAAAAAACAAACAGTAATACTTCAATGTTAATTATTTAAATCAATTTAGAATCAAAACATGTAATATGAAGGAATATTGAATTGTTTGTATAATTAACGTATAACCAACCAACAGAAGCCCCGGCAACTACTTGAAGTATGAACTGAGAAATCACCTCGTATAGTTCAATAAAGATTAATTTATTAACTAATGATATACTTTAAACATATTATGTGCTATAGGACACGTCTATTAGACTAAACTTTTCTGTTCTCTCAAGTGAAGATAGTGTACATAATACGAATTAAAGATAATAATAGCTGAGTGATTAACCAGTTAGTAAAAGTGCTCTTTTTGGCTTTATTTAATTCACACTATTATAATCTACAACATTCGGATGAGATCCGGATATGTAATATAGTGCGGAAGAGAAAATAAGACTATTGGACAGAGGTTCTAACATGAGATATTTTGTGTTTGTATACATACAAGAATGTACGAGCTAGAATTAATAAGTCAGTTGTTTCATGGTTAGCTGCTGTCCGGAATATAAACACTTTATATTAATATAGAACAAATATTCAAATCAGCTCGGCTTAGCTGGCTCGTCGATTCTTTGTTTTGAGTAATTATTGGCGGAGTTTTTAGGAAAAGGTTCACGCAAATTCCGCTAGATTTCTAACATCTGATATACAAGACAGACAGGCTAATTAATGAATAGGTACCTGCCGAGTTTAGATTTGAGCATTGACCGAAATGGTAGTTGTACATACAATAAAGCTTTGATAACAATTAGGAAGATAGACTACTTATAAGGATCAATACAAGGTGAACTACTTTCAGAAATCAACTATAAATTTATATCTATACACAACGATAAAACATTTATAAAAATAGTTCATTCGGTAGATATGTCAATACAGAACGGTAGTCATGAAGGAAAGTCGTTATAAATTCCATCAATACTTAAATTAAAGTTCATTTAATACATAAAACATTGTTTACATAAACTATCGGGGCAAGGTGCCGCAAAATGATCGAGAATCAATAGCATATATCAGAGAGTGAGAGAGAGAAAAGTTTAGTGAACCCATCAGCTGAAATTAAGACGATTTCAGACTCTGCAGAATTGAGAGGAATTCAGAGAATTATGGACAAGAAATATGAACAATAGCTTTTCATTTACAGCAGCTTCGTCACTGGTTATCGTGGTACAAACAAAATCAATTTTTAACTATAAAGGATATCAATCATTGATGCTTATAAAATTGAGTGAATGATGTGCTAATTTAAACAACTTTAAGATGATTATAATTCTATAAAGACGGCTATGTCCCACAGAAATGAAAGCGATTTCAATCTTGTTAGAATGGTAGACTCAGGGGGCGATGAAGTAGAAAATATGACGCGGTTAAAATTATTGAAACATATGAAATAGAGAGCAACTTTTTTATAACAGTTTCAGTGCAATCAACAGCAGCCTCGTCAACTAACTGGAATGGTAAATTATATTTTAAAAATATATTGAATTTTGTGCATCATTTAAAATAGGTTAATATGAATATTTTCTATTTTTTATTGATAAAAAAAATCTGTTTGCGACTAATTATCAAGAAGACATCTTTCTATTTTGAAGCCTAAATTTCGAAAATAGAATATTATACTAACTTAATTACTTTGTCCATAAACTAGTCATAAATTTATTTCAAGGAAACGTATTACAAATTATTTTTATAATGTTAATCATGGAGAAAAATATTTCTATATCGTTGAAAAATAACTTTAACGATCGTTATAAGTATAGATTATAACTGGGGGCATTCACAATTACCTCATCAAAATAAAGCCGACAAGAAAATCGATAGAAAATATCAAATCCGGAAGCTCAACTGAATTTATCAGATTAGAAAAAAATCAATTCCTGCGAGATTTTCTTCAAAGTTGAGAAAATGGTTCAAGAATCAATGTTTTTTAATAAAAAAAATTAAGGTTAAATTTTAAAACAATATTTGGCCTTTCAAAAGCACCTTAAAGATAATATCAATTAACAGAAATATAGTAATCTAAGAAGATAGACTTATACCAGTGTTATTCATTGTTTAAAAACGGTAGTCTACCCCAGATCAAGTGCAAATGTAACCATAATTCTGTAATATGGTTAAACGTTCACACGGCCTCACACGGTAGGGTAACTGTAAATGTATACTGAAATTTTACAATTTCATGAGTACAGCAATATCACCACACACACCACCAGTATTATAAGATAAAAAAGTAGAATTGAATTAAGAAGGAATTCGTGTTGGGTGTTATACGAAACATCCACAATTAGATGTTGTGACCCACATACAAGACAGTAGAGCATTAGATGCAATATCTGTTTAGATAATTCTATGGTATGTACACTGGTTCAAAAAATAACCTTCCGTGTAATATTATATACCTAATATTTAAGATGTTTGTTATTCCCTTCAAAACATAGTTGAAACAACAACTGAGCAAAGAATGGAAAGTGGATGGAGAACTATAGGAGTAAACAGACGAGCCGACTTCTACTGCACTCAAGTGAAAATTACAATTTAATTATTAAAGAAAACTTGATGACACATTTGTGCCTTTTGGGCAGGATTTCCAATAAAAAAGACATTTAGATAAATAATTAATCTGGCTGGTTAAGCATTTGTTTAATGAAGCGAGCCATTTAATCTATTCAGTGGCTGTATTTCTAATACAAAATTTGAAATAAATATCCAGGCAAAGAGTAGTTATCAAATTAGCTTGTGCTATGAGAAATGAATGATGAAACAGCACTTCTGAGCGAAACTGACACATCAGAATGGACCTCATAAATCCTTACAAGACCAAATTAAGAAAAGTAAAACAGTGTTTTCTAAATGCATTAAAACTAAATTTGAAAATTAACTGGACCAACCTTGATGCTGGCATCTTCGCTGGAGGAAACCAGGACACTGTAGACAGGGTGGAAGACGACGCGGGTGATAGTGAGTCGATGACCGGTCAACTTGAACTTCGGTGGAGGTCGAGGTATCCAGTCGACTGGGGAGCGCTTCTCCTTGGAGACGGGTCCGGTGTTTGTGAACTCTCTCTCGGTCTCCTGGAGCTTGGCTTCCAAATCCATCACCTGGAGAACATGACGTACTCAATCGATACACTATTTATTCAGGCAGAAATGCTTCAATCATTGTGTTAGAAATAAGTCGCACAAATCTTTACGTGGAAAGAATCAACATGGTTAAGGAGGTTCGTGTATATCTTAATTCATTGCTAGGTTACCAACTCTCGCATCAAACATTAGATACACCGCAAAATAATTAAACACGGTTGGTATAGATAACAAAATGAAAGTTCACAAACTTTACAAAAGCATTAAGAGTGACATAATGTACTAGCTAGAACTAACAGGAATCTAAAAAGAATAAAATATACAATTAATGATGGAATTATCTTAGCACAGGTTGTAATCGGATTATATCATGGAAGTGATTCTAAATAAGATTTAAAAATGATGGTTCATTCGTTCGACTACTCTCCCTGTCGTATGGTGAACAAGCATCTTAACAGTCAGATCAACTAGACACAATTCTCATTATTCTGTCATTACTCCGTAACGCCTACATCAGTAAAATCAATAATAGATACCACTTACCTACCACACAAGTAAATAACTCACATTATAGCAATTATATAATATGTAAAGATGGTGTTAGTTAGAACATTTTATGTTTATTCTGTTAATCAACACAACATTATAATGTACCATAGTGATTTAGTTAAGGCGACATTGTAAATATAATATGATTCAAGCTTTTTTTCAACTCCACATAATAGGTTTAGGGTAATAATAAACAACAGTTTCGTTCAGCTATGTTATTAAAATAAAACCGATCTCCATACATTATAAGAGATCAATAAAAAACAATTCCTGAGTTCGAACCCTCCATGGAAATGTTAAAAGTTTTTTAAATGTTCTATTTTATTAATCAAAAAATAATTATAAAAGTCATTTATATTTAAAATTCACGTAAAACAATCCAATCAACAAAATATTGTCTAACTATACTGAGGGGAAAAATTAATCTCATACCTTTTTCTGCAGACGAATAACTGATGTCCATTTCTTCTCCAACAGACCATTGAATTTTTTCTCTATTTCACCGTTCTAATAAATATTTAATAATATTAAAACATTTTAAAATAAATATCCTAATAAATGGTAAAAAAATCTATTTGAGTGTCTGCAGCTAAACATTGAAATGTTGAACCTAAACTATTAATAACAATTACTACTCACAATGTTGGCCTCCTCTTTAAATACTTCCAATGCTTTTTGAAAACCATTCCCAGACAAATAATCCGCTATGGCTTTATTACTGAAAGAAAAATAAATTTATATGTGAAATTTAATGACAGCGCCAATTAAATTAAAATAATTTAAAACATACAGTTCCTCTCTTTGGCGTTGTGCTAGCACCATTTGATTGGTCTGAAAAGGGTAAATATAATGTTTTAGAATATACAGAAGAGCGAATATTTTAACTTGATAAGTTTGTGAACAAAAAGCATGAACAAAATTTAAACAAAAATATATAATTAATTTGACTTATAGACTAGTTTAATTAATATTAAAAATATAAAATTAATAGAAATGTAGAAAGAAATGGTGTGTAATATCTTTGAAGTGAACGTGTGTATGATGAATCTGGAATCATGAATCAGGCTCTAAGTTATATTAACATAATATAAACAGCAAATTAAAAATTAAATAATGACTAAATTAAAATATTTATGTTTTCAAAACCAAACTAAAAAAAACAAAATACACAATGATGACACAAATATACATGATGACAAATAAACAAAAAAGTGTTGCAAACAACTAAATTATTTTTTATTCTAGTATATAGTAACATTTATAAATATAACAAACTCAAAAATCTAAATATAATTGATCTAATATTAAAATATGGTACATTAAATTTAATATTGTTTTAAATAGAAAAATATGTTGCTTTCATGGTTCAAGAGAATCTAAAACTTATGAAGCAACATTAGCTGTAATAAAGTGGAATGAATCAGAGGTAATTAATGTGAAAAGAGTAGAGTTGGTTAAAGTATAATAAAGTGGGAATTGAGATACAGTAGTAAATTTGAAATAAACATAAATTATTATAATATTATTAACTGAAGTATATAAAATAACAAATTACTTTATAAAAAAAATCCATTAATTGAATCTGAAACTATGCGTGAATTAACCAAAAGATTTTTACTAAACTAGATTGCAGATATTTGATTATAATTTCTAATTTATTAATTTTAATATTCTCAAGGATAATAGATTTAAATTAATAGATTATACCTTACATTACCTAACAATTCCATGCTGAACCATATATTAATATATTTTTTTGAAAATTGGTAATCTCTCACAATACATTTTATTAAAACATGTATAATTATGTGTCATTATAAATTATGTGTCATGAAATGCAGAGTCTGTGTTCATCTGTTTACTGATACAATAAACTTATATTACTTATCTCAATTTAATAACAAATTATATATGACCTATACAGAAGTTAGGTTTATAAACAAGAACAAGATTTATGTATTGGTTGAGGCCTGCACTGAATAAGATGATAAAAAAATATAATAAAGAAATAAAATTAATGAATTTTAAATAATACAATCTACTTCAGCTAAACTGGAATTTTGGCAATACCAGACTGATTTTCAATACCTAACTTTTCTTTCTATTCTTTGTATGTATTTAATTATAATATTAAATAAACAAGAATTGCCTGCCTAAACTGGACTTTATATGAGATTTTGTGTCAAATACAATGATTTACAATCATGCATCCTAACAGTTTAAAATCAAATTCCAGGAAAATAACAATCTCTGGTGCAGTATGGCTATGCTGTAGCATACACTATAAAATGACACAACTAGCATCAATTTTAAGGTTTTATGATCAAGAATGAAGGCATCTAAATAAATATTTTTTGAGATTATATAATATATAATGCCTATATTCATGGGTGTATGAAGCTATATGACATTGATATGTCTGGCACAATCTCCAGGGTGACATGGCTACTTTATTACCAAAATGCATATAAATGTGTGTTTAGATATTTCCTATAAATATAGTATTTGTTTGATAAACTATTTTTATAAGATGTAAGTTTCAATTTTTAAAATATATTTTAGAATTTATTATTTTAAACTATATATATTCATATTGACTACAGAATTATGTTTAAAATATACAATCAACTTGCAGGGATAATAAGTATGTACAAAAAAATAAGACGAATAGCTATATCTTTCTCACTATATATATACATAATTATTTTTGTTTTTGCTGCAAACAGAGAATGTATGCATATAATACCCACAACATGAGGACCTTTCACAACCTGATACTGTTTTTGGGTTGTAAACCTCTTGGGTTATAACCTAATTAAAAAAGATAAAAATTAATAGAATTATGTCAAATAGACTAAACTTATATAAGTAAGTCAAAGAAAAATGCTGAGTAATGATTTAATTGGCCAAGTATGAATATTTCATTGTCAATTTATAGACTTGTTTAGTACAGCAACGATAGTACTATTACATCATTTATTGTTTACTTTTATTTGTACCCTTTTGGCACAAATTTCAAATTTAGACTGATTTAATGAGATTAAGGTAAAGAGTATATGTTATTTTTTAAATATTTATTTATTGACTATATAGTTTATATAGAGTTAATTAAAATTTTACTTTATGTATTTTATTTCATTCTATTTACATTTTGCACAGTTTATGCACAGTTTATAAGCTAATTTTTTTTAAAAAATGGATTTAGAATGCTTCTTATTATTCAAAACATTAGAATTTACTTTTGAAAAAATATCTAACTAGCCCTGACTACAAAAATATACCATTGTATGGTTGTGGTTATTAGGCCCTTTTTTCATTATAATTTAAAATTAAATGGAAAAAATATACCTACATTTCATTGAAAGAATAGATATTGGATTAACATTTAAGTAATTTATAAAGTTATGTTTAGAATGTGTAGGCTCTGAGCTCCCAACAGTGGTCACTCCAGAGGCCTGGATAACGTTTGGTCTCTTCTGCTCAGACATCTGTGAATACCATTTTTGGTGCTCTATATGAGAAGTGAATGTATATATTATATGTTTGTGTGTGTGGTGGAAGCATCTTTGATGGTTCTATTGATATAGGATGTTATATTCTTTATAAAGTGAATGTGCCATGGGGGCTCATTGCCGCATATGGCCTCCTTTGCCAACTTGTCTGCTATCTGATTTCCTAGAATGTCTATATGCCCCAGTATCCATTGTAGGATAATGTCATGTCTCAGGTATCCTAGCTTTCTTATAATAGCTTATGTGGACAGGTTATTATTCTTTAAAGTCTTTAAGGCCATGAGAAGAGACTGACTGTCACAGAAAAAAGCAATGGTATGAATGCAGAAGAAATGTGTAAAAGCAATTATCTAGTGGATGTTGATATTAAATGCATTAATATTTATTGGATATGTTTGCTAATATACTTGCTAATATATTTTTACATTTTTACATATATTGTGACATAATGTATTTTCTGTTTAATCTTTTAAAGATTGCTTTTAAACTATTATGATTACTACACAACTAACAGCTTGCATTCCATGTCTTTTGTATGCCAGATATTTTAGTCTTTTACTATTCTTTTATATATATAATAAATTCCTGATTGTACACTGATATATATAAATATGCAGGCTGGATTAAATCATTAATTAATGTCTGTCTCAGTCTACTGTTCTTTTGTCTATTATTATGAC
>JAUZNC010019869.1:1458-18718 GCA_034780395.1 Vannuccia rotundouncinata
TGAGATGCAATGCCTGACTTTGGTTGTAAACCATTTTGAGATGCAATGCCTGATTTTGGTTGTAAACCATTTTGAGACGCAATGCCTGATTTTGGTTGTAAACCATTTTGAGACGCAATGCCTGAGTTTGACTGTAAATTATCTTGCGATGGGATTTTTGGTTTGGTCCGGAAGCCACTTTGAGCCAACAAACCGGATTTTCGATTAGCATTTCCTGAGCTCGATAGAGAGCTTTTTGAAATAAGACTTTGTGATTTATTGACCGGATTTTGGGAAATACTTTTGTGAGTTTTATTTTCATAATTATTTGAAAGAGCACCATGTAATTTATTACTCGATGAAATAACACTAGATCTGTGAGTTTCTGAATTGGGAGCAAATTTTGTTCGTACACTAGGACTACTTGGAGACTTGCGTTTTTTAGAAGAAGCGATAGAGCTTGAAGAATCAATACCAGATGAAGGCAGTGGTTGTTTTTTCTTATCAGACAAAGGAACCGTGGGAAACTTCGGAGTAGACGATTTAGCAATCATTTTGTTCCGGTTTACATCTTCTTCGTCGCTAGAGTTTCCGCTGCTGTTAACATCAGCATTCTTTTTGGCTATCTCCATCAACTGAGCGAAGGTCATAGTTGGTGGTGGCTTCGATTTTTTTAATGACTTCGATGACGGTGATTTTTGAGGAAGGTTATTAGTAAAATTGGAATGAGCTTTAGCAGTTACTTTATTCATAAACTGTTGATGTTGAACAGAGGACTCCTCCGCCTGCTTGTCAGATTCTTCTTTTGCTAACCGAGCTTTCTCTTTCTGTTCTGTAATTCAGAATGTTATAACCAATACTTAGATTACGCTCTAATAGTTGCATTTTGTATTTAAATACCCTTTTACCAAAGGCAGCATATTAATGAAATATAATATCGTATTATATAATATGGTACTAATTGTACAATAAATATGAAACGATTTTTAGATCATATGTCTCAATATTTATTGTATTTTACCAATTAATTCAAGAAGCCTCATTCTATATTGATAGAATAGGTGAAAGTAATCTTTAGTGGACTTTATTTTCGATATTCAAATACCAATAAATAAGAAACAACTGTTTTGTAGGTATACTTACACACTAAAAACAAAATTAATGTTGATGGATTTTAATACATGCACAGAGCAGAGAATAGTATTCAGAGTAAAATATAGTGCAAAATAGATATATTTATTATCTTTTAAATTTTATGAAATATCTAAAAATCTATTTTAAATATTTAATTAACTAATAGAGACATACACTATATAAAGATGATATAAATCACAGTATGGATACTCATTGTGAATATATTAATACTGCCAACAAACTAATAGTCAACTTCCTCCTGATATTATTAAAATTTCAGTTATTAATTTGAATAAAAGGATTAAACAATTAAATATTTATTCTACCATCAGTATTTAGCAAACAATTTATCGTAGTTAAAGACAAACCTTTTTTCTCCTTATGTTTTCTTTTATTTTCTTCATCTTTAAGCCTGAGCTCTTCTTTAAGTTTAGCAGATTTTTGTTCTTCTTTCTTCACTAAATAATCCTTCACTGCCGCATTATTCACAACTTTTTTCTGGGCTTCCTGAAGTCGTTTAGCTTGATGACGTTTTATCAAATTAATCTGATCACATAAAACATTAAAGAAGAAATAAAAAATTAATCATACATAAATTATACTAATTCTAATCAAAAAATATATACCAAACAGAAGCTACCAAATCTTACAGAATTAAATACTTGTTTCCACAAAAGAAAATTGTGTAAACCAATTTGAAGGTAATAATAATAGGTAGTGGTGTATTTATTTTATTACTGAATTCTTTAATGAGCAACAAATAAATTAGTACAAGACACACCAAGCGGTGACTCGGGCATGTAAATTAATGAAATTATATTATTTAAACAAAATTTTTAAGGATAGATTATTGTCACTAAAATAATAATCATCGATTTCATTATATGTAGCTTATAAAATGTATTTTATCAGATTCCAATTTGTGTAACATTTACATGCTCTACTAAGTGCTACTTAATTGAATTGATTTATAACATATATTTATTTTTGTAAGCGATAATCTAAAAATGCCGAGAAAATACAATCATGGAAACAAGTTTACGAAAACTATAATACATCACACACTGCAAAACTTCAACAAGTCATATATATATATATAAAGTAAAATCAGGACCACTTTAAACCGCAGAAAATTTATTCACAAGTGCCACATTCAAAATTTTGTTGACATGTTTAGGGCATCAAGAAATCAGGCTGTCAAACTATTTTATCTGCTAACAAAGAAATGGTATTGGTAGTTACACTTGCCAAATAGCACTATGGGGTGTGGCTTTGACGATTTTTATTTAAAATTGCTATGATCAAACATTATTCTGCTGCAACTGGATAATAAGCCAAGATTTAAAGACAACTAGCTGATTACAGATTTTGTTTATTCCTTTATGAGAAATATCTGAACCCCTTAAGAACATTGTGTATTTCACATTGTCTTACTCTTGACAGTGGTCTGGTTGAGATGCTCAATAGAAACAAAAGACAGATATAAGAGAAAAAGAAAAAGAAGAAGATTGGCAGAGGTCCTAAAGTTGCAGCTGGCACAGAAATCACAGTTGAAGTTTTTGAGACTACCAGGAGAGCACAAGCAATGTCAATAGTAGAACCTGAAGAATTCCTCATCTCACTTAATGATTCTAGTTCAGAAGAAACTGTTGACAATGATTACTACATCTGTGGACAAGACTTTCAAACATACAATGGTCCTGATTAAATGCAGTGTGTGTTGTGTATGCAATGTGTGTGGACAATGTAACTACATGACAGGGAGAACGTGTTTTATGAATGTCCTATGTGCATATAAATTAAAACTTTTAATAATTAACTAGGAACTTTTATGATTTATCTCCATTAATTTATCAATGTATGACATTACCCATTTATGTAAACATATTTTAGTGTTACCTACTAACCCATTGTACCTATACAGGGTTCATAACACTGCAACAAAGGGAAGCCACTGACTAAGCCTGTCATTAAAGCCCCTCCCCCCGCGTTTTATTGTGACTTTCCAGGACTACTCATAAACCAAAAAGCAGGGAAAATCTCTATTAAAAACTGAACATAATTTTCGCTGTCATTGCTATAATAATTTAGAAAAAATAAACATTATTATTAGAGCAATATTATATTAAATAAAAACTTATTGAAATACTCGTAATAAACAATAACTTCATTAAACAACATTTCAAATACTGCGATGTTAATTAAGCCAATATACCCTAATTTTCCCAAAATTTCCAAATACACTGAATTGATATGAACTCCCCCTGATGAAATTATTTTCAATTTTTATGTTGAGTAGCTTCTTAGGAGTTTCAATATTTTTCTAATTTAATTTAAGATAATTTGATAAAATACTACAAAAAAAGGAGTCTGGGTTCCCCATTTGACAGTATATGGTAAGTACCAGGATGCTATGTTTTCAGTTTCTAAGCTGACTTTTAATGTTTGAAAAAGTAACTCCCTAAGCTCATAATATATTCTTTTCATTAGCGGTTTTTCATCCCCTTTAGTTGTTTACTTAATTTAAAATAATATGTTAAAAACTGCAAATATATATCTGAGTCATATAACATTAATATTTACATTTGTTGAGAAAAAAAAATTATTTGGAGTTACCAAAGAATTGAGTTTGAAAAGAACTAGTCTATTCTTTGTGATTTTAAAACAATTATAATGGACGCTACAAATCTATCAGTATCTCTATAAAAATAACTATCAGGGGGCCCTTTAAAATTTATTTAAGGCCCCTGTGAACCCAACTATGAACATGCTCACATTGTTGGGTTCATTAGAAAAGGTACAAAATATATTTTACAATCTGTTTGGGTAATTTTCAGGTCTTTGTTTAAAAATAATTTTGATCATAATGTTTGAATAATTTATTTATATTTTAAAACAAATTGTAGTTGACCACCTACTTGGCTCAAAATTTTTCGTCATGACAACATATTAGAATGTACTGCAATATTTAATGAAGATATGCCAAATTATATAACAATTTGATTGAATGGCTAGTCAAACACCAGTTACTTCACAATACTCAATCTTGAGTGTAAAAAGTTTCAAGTGTAAATGGCTCTTATCAAATGTGACATCTCCATTAAAATAAACATTTTCTTTCAATAAGATTAATTCTACATTTAAATATTTTTTATTAATTCATGAAATTTATTGAATGTAGACTGGCAGTTTCACAAACTTTGTTTGCAGTACTACAAAATAAACTATTAAACAATTTTCAGACATATTTTAATAAAGGTCCCCTTTGACAAATGTGGTACAACTCTAACTGGCACATTGGGTTAATCAGCAAAAGATATAATAATGAAGGCATACAGGGTTCATACACTTTTTGAAAAATAAAGTTCCAGGACATTTCCAGCAAATTGCCAGGATAACTCTAGAATTCATATGAAAGTTTGGGTGGAATTTTCAGTGAGTTAAAAAACAAATTCACTGGATGTGCATGTATTTTTTTATTTAAAAAGGAATAGTCATGGAGCAATAGTTACTGGAGTGGAAAGCTTGTAAAAATGGACTCAAACCATGACAGAATTTCTAAGTTTTGCTAATGAGGTTATAAGAAGCCTTCAAAAACTTATAAATGTGATTTCAGTATTAAGACATGTATATAGGTGTAAACTATTTCTTTATTTCATATTTAGTCTTCTAAATTGGACTACAACCAGGATGAACTGTAATTGCATTCAGTTAAATACATTCCTTTACGCATTACTTAGTAATTTGCTTAACTTTTTCCACTGAGAATCATCATCTTTGACAGACAAAAGTACAATAGACATCTGCTTTGGGTAGTTTTTTTGCACAGCAATTGTCTTGAACATACATTTACCTAAATAGGTACACAAATCTTTATGGTTTGCTAAGTCAAGCTCATCTATCACTGATGTTACAGAAAGGATGAACTTCTTCTATTTGATGGCAGGAATCATGGCATTGACACCATGGATGTTGGAACTAGCAGTGATTGTAGAGACATTCTCCTCCTCATCATCCACTGTTCATACATTAAGCAGAATCCTACACTTAGAGCACCAGTGTTTGCAAAACTGTTCAATCTAAACAAAAAATAGCAAACAATATAGGTTGAACTAAATATAAGAATTGTTACCTTCATTACTGGCAACAAAATACATAGTAGCTAATATCCATGTGTTGGTCAAGTCTAGAAATGTGTAGAGAATACTTTACTGTTGGGTGGTGATTGACAATGTTGATGATCACAAACAATGCCAAATATTCTTTACAAAATACTTCAAATCCAGATGAAAATGTAAATAAAATAAATACAAAGCTTTAAAACAATCTTATTTTTAACCACATGTCTGCCAGGTCTACCACACACCTTGAACATCAAAAACATGGAAAAACATTAAAAACCAATATAATCAATAAACTTTGTGTCATAATATACACATTTTAAATGGATTTAAATTTTTTTATTTTAATTATGTACCTAAAACAAAGGAATACCAACTAAATTAATTTAAATTACTTATGTTTTTATAATAACAGAATTTTATTAATTTATAGTAAAGTATAAATCAAATCAAATTCATCAACTTAATTTCTCAATTCAAGATTATTTATTAGGTGTGTTAATGTCTATGTATTGTACGTATTAAACCTTATAAAAATATATATCATGGCCATAAGAAGGGGGAAATAAGGGGGGCTGAAGCCCACCCCCGCCTACAGAAGATAAATAACTGTGCCTACAGTGTGTACTACAATGTATCCTACTAAATTACATTAATTAGAATAAAAAGCATAAATTGTCTGAATGGGAATCATTGAAGGAGAATAAACATATAATTTCAAGAAGAAAGTAAACAAATTTCATCCATAATCAAGTTTTTTTTAATGGCACACCTGGCACTGATGCATCTGATTTATCACATACACCAGCACCTCTTTATTCAGATCGTTCTACACTGCTTGTGACTGATACATCCTAAATTTCCGATTCTTCAGTGCCTCCTCTTGGTAATCCAATCTCTACTGCATCTGCAACTTCACACATAATTCCAATGACTCCATTCCACCCACCTATTGGTATTAATTTATCCAGTTGTCAATATGGAAGACAGAATAGTTGGTTTCAACCACATTAGTATACCAGTATACCACCTGGAAGTGGCTGCATTATGAAGTAGCATTTGAAAAAGTATTTTGTAATTTGTGTTTTTGTAGTGTATCTGAAGGACTACTGGTAGAATTTGGCAATATCCAAAGTCCTTTTGTATCTACTGGACCACAATGCTCAACCATTTTCTCATTGACTTAATAAACATGTCATTATGTACTTTGGTTCTTAGAGCTATAAATTCATGTATACTATATGTATGTTTATATTACATGTTTATTATTTAGTCCTGCTGTCTGAATCAAGAAGATTGGTAAAATTAATGTGTTTTAACTAATTTTATCCTTGACTAGATATTTGGTTTGTGCTGGTACCTATTGTTCCTATGGCCTTGTATATATATATTTAAATTGGCAGAAAAGGTTTGTTATACATTTTCTGATGATTTAAGTATATATATATTTTTATAATATTATTTTATATAATAAATTTGTTTATATATATATATCTATTATTTTTAAAAACAAATATTATTTTAAATATAAAATTCAAAATCAGCAGATAAATCTGCAGAAAAGGTTTAATATGTCATATTGTATGTAATTATGAATTTGATGGAATATAGCAGGTATTTTCTGTTAACTTGGAATTCCAAAGTTATCAGGAAATAACAAAGAGTATCATAAATGGAATTCTTTAGCAAATAAAACAGCATGAATTTTTTATGGCATTGTCATGGTCCAGATTTTGACAAATTTGTCTATTTCCTATCTATATATATATAAATTGTTTGACATGGATATGATTGTGTTCAAAATGTTATTAGATAAAACTAATGGAAATGCAGATACATTTATAAATCAGGATTTTATAATATAAAATCAGTACTTAGAGCTATAAATTAATGCTGTTAATTCATGTGTACTATATGCATGTTTATATTATGTATTATATTTATTATACTATGAACATCAGTATATGTTTAGTATTTAGTCGCACTGTCCGAATCAAGAAGATTGGTAAAATTAATGTAAGTTTTTATCTAATTTTATACTTGACTAGATATTCGGTTTGTGCTGGCACCTACTTCAAAGTTAGCCCTCCCTGTAAATATTTTGTTCCTACAGCCTTTGAAAAAGACTTTTCTGTCAATTTTATTTATAATTATAAAAAATTCAAAATCAGCAGAAAACCAACAGATTTTTTGTTATAAACTAAACTTACATCTTTTTCAGCCTTTTTTTTGTTTTTTGATGCCAATTCAAGCAGTGAATGGTAATTCATGGATAATGCAACGTTCCTATAAAAATTTGTTAATAATGCAAAAAAATAAATATACAAGGGATCTTTCAATTTTTAATATTTTTATTACAAATTGTTTTACAGTCTGTTTACATTTCCTTGAATACGAGATCCTTTTCACCTATAACTGAATAATTTTAATATAAGTGAACAAAAAATAATTAGAACATTATAGTTAACACATTAAAAATTATGTATCCCTTAAAAATATTTATTTATTTAGATTTTGATTGTAATTTCAAGACCTTTAAATAATAATTAAATGTTTAAAACAAACAATGACGTAATCATCATATTTTCGGATTCATTTCAACATTCATTTCACGATTTACTTCCTGATATATTTTCAGATTCATCTAAAAAAACACAGTACCTAAAGAATACCTCTATCCATGAAAATTAAGCTGTAAGAATTCTATAATGGGTGTTTAAGTTATAAAATATATAATTTTTTGACAAAGAATTGTGATTCACTAAATTTGCCTGAACTTGGTGGAAGGAAGAAGGGACAGAAATATAGCTAGCATTCACCAATAAAGTGTTGTCAGTGGTAGGTAGACGACACAAAACTGAGAGATGGAAAAAAACAGGAAAAGGGCTTATGTACAGGGTACGTTAGTATACAGGTGCCATTGACTTATATATATAATTTATCTAGACCGGCCAACTGATCAAAAAAACGTCCAGAGAGAATTTTAATTATATACGCTATTGACAGGGGCTGATCGAGCATCTGTAGGATATGATTTTCTGGTGTATGATCCAATGGCTCTATAAGTGGGGGTTCGACATATACTTAATTAGGACCCCCAAAAAACTACTATAATATTTAAAAATAATGTAATCAACATTTTTTATCGAAAATTATAAGTACAACACGTAATTAAAAAAAAAACATTCTCTCATAAATGTGCCCTTTTTGAAAAATAAGACACGTTGCAGCCTTTATTACGCTGCCATATACGCCTCTCAGATATATTTATAGAATTTAGCGCAACCTCCAGGTACATAGCACATAAATACTTTTATTCAAAAACTTGAGTAATATATAAAGTTATAAATGCATTACTTTACTTAATTACACCAATGCTTTTAAATATAAGTTAATTACGTTAATATACATATATATATAATATATAATGGACACTGATGCACGGTCCCATAGATTCTTTAAAAAACAGGATTAACATTAAAAATATTTTCAAAAACAAGCTTATGCTGAGGTCCAGCGTCGGACCTCTTTTGTGTTTAGTGGGAATTTATTTAAATATACTTTTTAATTCTACTAAATTTAATCGGTTATATTTAGATATAGTTTGAGTTTATGTTTAAGTTACTTTTTCTATTTAATCAGTACATTTTACAAAATGGTTGAAGTATGTATTCATTTCACACCATATAACAAATAGATATTGAAAATAGTTCATAATTATAGTTTTTAAAAAATATTTATAATATTTTAAGCATTCCTTTATATTAATAATGTTTAGTATTTTTTGAATTTGACCTTTGACTTATCTATTATTAAACTATATTTATAAATATTACATATTTCAATGTCTCGAAGTTATTCCATTTATTTAAACCAGTAAATTGAAATTAAAAGGAGCGCGAAAACAAAACAACCAATAACAAATGACCGGTTGTCATTAATCCACTTTTGATTCGTTTGCATCATATCCAATCACCCTCGAATTATGGTATTATTGTAAGGTCTATTTTTTCCCTTTCATTTTAGTCTTTTATTTGGCCATAAAAAACGATTTTTTTATGTAATATTTATTATAATGTTTAATAAGTCATTGCATGTGTATTTATTAATATCTTTTGTGATAATGGCTATCAGCTATTGTGAATCCAGTTCAAACTGCTTATTGTGCAGTTCAAACTTAATATAAAATTTTAAAATATATTGTTATTCATTATTGGATGGGGCTTTGTGTTGTGAACATTTTTGATATATTGTAAGACTTTTAAATTTTTTTTTATCTATGGTTTTTGTATGCATACTATTTTAAGCAATTCTTTTCTGAATGCACAAGATTGTGGCAATAATTTTTAAAGAAAAAAGTCCTGCTTCTACAGTTTTCTAAATTATAGTTAATGCTAAGGATAATAATGAAAATAGTCACAATACCAATATCTTTTTATGTTATTACGGTTTCAATTGAAAATACAAAATTTCATTTATAAAATACATTTTCATAAATCATTCTGTCATGTAATAAAATAATATAGATAATTATTTGGGTAACTGATGTTGGCATGCATAAATGTTTTCCATGACATTTCACAGATGAGGTTTTGGCTATTTATTTATATTTATGAAAATAGGTTTGTCACAGATGAGATATCATTCATCAAAATTCACTGCCATAAAACAAAATAATGTTGGCATGTGTATCCTGCATGCAGCAAGCCTAAAAACTATTAGAATATATAAAATATAATATGTATTATTATAAATTAAGGAAATAATGATATTGATCAATTTAAAAAAAATACATTATTGAATTAAATACCCATTTACTAAAGTGACTGTATTTCATGATTTACAGACAACTCGGCTTAAAGGGACAACTGGGCCTATAAAGCCAAGGGACACCTATAACTATGATGTTGATAGTTAATCAGATCAAATTATATAGTTAATGTAACAATGCACAGATAGTGAATTAAAACATTAAATGGGAAACACATAATCAGATCAAAATAGATTAATACATAATTAATCTAAACCGAAAACACCTACTTTGATAACATTAACCACTATTAACCAATCTATTAGTATTTTTCTTTTAAATAGCAGTAAATTTTATCTCACAAAGTGTTTTAATTTTTGGAATAATTTAATATTTTTTTATATTAATAATATTGTTATATAGTAGTCCTGGGCCAAGTTGTCCCATTACTGTATTTCATAAACTTATAAATATTTTGTATAATTTATATAGGATTATCAATATAACCCTTTTACTGATGATATGTTGGCAAACATTTGTGGACATTGAAATCATTTAAATTATAAACTACAAATCATTGAACATTCCTATTTTTGTTCAAAACTCATTAATAATTTTTCTTTGCACAAATTTTAAATTAAATATTTTTTATAATGTAAAATAACATATTACACTATTTTTTATTATACATGAAACAAAGGTATAATTTTTTTAATAAATTATAATCTTTTAGCATCAACAAATCATTGTCAACAGCTAAAGATTCTTTGGAGCAATCATGGACATTCATTGTAAATTGTATAAGATATAGACTGTATAAATTGAAATGTCCACAAACAGTTAGGTTCACAAATGGTAACCAACAGTATTAAAATTCAGATTTTTAAAAATGTGTTATCTGCAATTCCAATATTGCTGAGAATTTTAAATATTTGTGATGTTAGTAGTTTTGGGAATTCTAAGTTGATGGAAAACATCCAATACCTTTATAGTCCAGACTATTTTAAAATTATATACAATATGTGGGCAATCACACAACTGATGAATAATGTAATATTGAGCAGTTCATTTCATTGTTCTTTATATTTATAATACTAATCATGAATTTTCTATTATTATAAAAACACAAATAATATATATTAGTTTAATTTAATTTAGTAAATGTTAAAAACAATAATAAATCACAGATTTTCCTTATGTGCATATATAAATATATATAGGATTCTCAGTCATATTGTTCTATTGTATGTACCTACTATTAATAAAGAGACCCTATTAATAAAACAATTTTACTTCTAATAGTGATTGTAAGTAGTAATCATATACTTGAACAAATCTTATATTTTATTGAATAATAGAATCATATAATGAATTATAATAAACTAATTAAAATGTTTAAATTCAATACCTAAATATGAAAAATTAGAACAACATAATACAGAAAAAATACATTCTGGAATGAAATAGAATAATAAAAAAAAATATAGAAAGTGATTTTTAAATTATTCAATCATTAGGTTATTTGATTTCTTGTAAGCAATCCCCCAGTAGAAGAAGCAAATTGTGAACACATTTTGGGTCTCTTAAGTTTTATTCAAATTATTGCAGCAAAATTAGGTATCTATCTGCTACTATATCTGAAGGTTGGACAATTTCATCAGTTATGTATATACAAATTGTATATCATAATATAACAATATTTATGTAAAATACAATAAGGTAAAAGAAAAATACTTTGAGTAAAATTTTGCAATTTCATATTTTACTTTATTATATTTATCAGTACATTTTTATTTTGTGTTTCTCTGACACATACTCCTTTACTAAATGTATGTAGATTTCTAAACAAAAAATATAAATAGAGTTTTCTTGCACATTATGCACATTATATAATATAGTCAGAATTGCACTATTCTAAATTATAGGAAAAGTTAAATTAAAGTCCAACCTGGAAAAATTATATAACTTAATATTAGATGGTTAGGATTATGATAAGAGAGGGAAAGAGATATACTTAATTACTTTAGTACTGGTCATTTTAAACGCCAAATCCCATGAAAGACAGGGTAAGGTCAGATAGTTGCCTGGAAAAGACTTTTTTGGAAAGAGCAACTTTGGTGGAAGTGTGGTCTGAGTTGAAAATCGATTGGGTATGTCAGAGCTGGTTGGGAGCAAGATTGCTCACTTCAAACTCTGCATCCATCTCAGACAACCAAAAAACAGCTGCACCACAATACACACCTGGAAAGATATGAGAAAATATAAAATTAATAGAATTTCAATTAATAGTAATAATTAGAAAAAATAAACTTAATGGTAAGATGGTCATGCTCTCGTACTTTCCACTTCTTCCGGGACTTATCATTCGGGTTAAAGTGGTCTGAGCAGATGTAGCAGAGCTTTGTCCTCCTGTGTGCATTCTCCTCTTGGATGTCCTTTCAGATGGAAAATAGGAACTCAAGAGGTTGGATGGGAGTATCTACAGTGTCAAACCTGATGTATTGCACATCACCCTCCATAGCTGAGTGGTTCTGGAAGTGATGCACCACTTCATTCTGATACTCCTCCATTACAGGTAGAGGTTCTGAAAAGCAGGTCTGTCGGTGAGAGTGGAGATCTGAATAATTTCGAAATATTATTTGTGAGCATTGCCCACACTTAAGCTCTCGTTTATGGACCATTGGGGGATGAGAAGGAGGTAGATGAAGAGTTCAGAGAAGCTTGTACTTCTGGTGAGACTGCAGGGTTTGGTGATTGTGGACAGGTGCTGTACTTTCGATGACAAATTTCTCCAGTCAAAGTAATCTGGAACTGATGTGCAGGTAGTAGCGATGCTGCAGTTCCAGAATCCATTGTGTCTCTGACTCTCTCCACCATCCAGTCTGATAATATCTGATCCAAGCTGGGAGAGGCTGCTACTACTGATGGTGGAGATCGTCACAATAAGTTAGAGTAGGCAGCGGGTAGAATGATTGTTGTTGTTATTGTTACTCATACAAGGTTGCCCGGTTCACCCGGGTTTTAAACTTATACCTTAACTTCTTGCACTTGCTTGGTTTCCAAGTTAATTGCTTGATGTCGATAATGTTCTCTTCTTTTCTGATGTTATCTATGCTGGGGAACATCAGAAAAGATTCGTTACATAGTCTGCATAGTTCTTCTTCTTTTAGGCCTATTCTTTTTCTGTATGTTTTAAGCTACATGAACCTGAAACTAAGGTCCTGAACCTTCTGAAACTGGTTATGTCTTTCTTACACAGCCCTTTTTCCCATTCATTCTTGATACTACATTCCCCATAGATCTTTTCGCTTCTCTCATGGGTGAATTTTTCTTTACTGCACATTTTCCTGAATCTTGCTTTGGCCACGTCCATCAGCCATCTGATTCCTTTCTGGTCTTTCTTGCTCCCGAGTGCTGCCTCTCTATCTGCTTCGTCATTCTCCAATATCCCACAGTGGCTAGGAATCCATGTGATGGTCATTCTTTTACCCTCTTTGCTCAGGCTTTCGATCTTGTTGTTGATATCTGCCAGAAAGTTGTTGTTCGTTGCCTACTTAACATATTGTAGACTTTGGACTGTGGATAGGCTTTCTGTGGCTATTCTCACATTGTTCCAGTCTCTATGTACTTTGAGCCAGTCGAGAGCCAGATTGAGTGCCACCATTTCTGTCTGGTATGATGAGCACCATCTTCCTGAAGCTACGTGAATTTTCTCATTGTATTCCGGATTTTCCATATCACCTATGGTGATCACAACGCCCGCACCCCCATCCTTGCAGCTCTCGACAGCCCACCCGTCTGTGTATATGACTAGGTCAAAGTCTGAGTTGTTGCTAAGATTTTTTAACCATTTCGTAATTAACTATGTCTGAGGTGTCCTTCTTGCCACTTGTTTCTAGGCAGAGGCCTTCTCTCTTCATCCACGATCGGCTTGGACTTGGGGTTTTCCATGGCTGTTGTTCTTCGAATGTCTTAGACCAGGTGGCTTTGGTTTCTGTTGTCCAGTCATTCCTTTTCATTCTTTTCTTCATTTCTGTAAAGGGAAAAAGCGCTCTGGGATTGGTTTTGTGGTTTCTCGATGATTTCTCCATCGCTATGAGAGCTAGAGTGTCGGTTCTCTGTTTGATTTTCGGTAAGTTTGCTTCTTTCAGGACCATTTCTTTCGGCGTGCTTTTGAGTAGGCCGGTAGTAATTCTGGCTGTTTCAAATTGTACTGCTTCTAGTTTGTCTTGGTTTGTTTTACTGAGCCAAGTGATCCATGCCGGTGCTCCATATTCTAGTACTGATCTGATGAATGCTATGAATGTACTTCTGAGTAGATCTTTGTTGAAACCCCAGTCCGTGCCTGCTACACTTCTTAGCATGTTGTTTCTATGCTTTGCTTTCTTGATGATTTTCTGCATGTGATCGTTGAATCTCAATTGTGTGTCATTAGTAAGGCCTAGGAATGTGGGATTTGGGTTGAATTTGAACTGAGTATTATTGAGTGCGATTACTGGTTTAGTTTTGGCGTCTTTGTTGTCTAGGGAGAACAGGCTCACTTCGTATTTGTTCGAATTTTGAGTCATAAGCCATTCTTGGCTCCATTTAAAGATGTTAATACAACTGCTTTGCACCTTTCGCGTTGCTCTGTTGATATTTGTGTCTGATGTCCATACTGCAATGTCATCGACGAATAAGCTAATTTGCATGTCGTTATTATTGACTTCAGACACGTCATTGATGAATATAAGAAACAGCGTTGGGGATAAAACTGCGCCTTGCGGTAAGCCTTGTTTCAAGTTCTTAGTTTTACCTCTTATCCCTTGTAACAAGACCCAGGCTTTACGGTTTGATAGCCACGTTTGAATCCATTTGATAATCGGTAGGCAAACTCCCTTCTTAGTAAGTTTCTGTATCAGTCTATCTTTCCACACCTTGTCGTATGCCTTTGCATAATCCAAAAAAGACAGCACCGTTTTTTCCTTTCGTTGGAATGCATCGCTAACGTGTTGGGACAATCTGAGTAATTGGTCTTCAACCGATATGTTGGGTCTGAATCCAGCTTGACATTCAGTGAGAAAGTTATCTTTTTCAAGTTTATCATAATACATTTATTGATTACTCTTTTCATGGTTTTCCGAGGCATGAAGTTAAACACACTGGTCTGTAAGATGATACCTCTTCGGATGGTTTATTGCTCTTAAGCAGTGATTGGTTAAACATCTCTGTCATCTCTTCTATAGCTGTATCTGAGAGGTTTTTGAGAATTTACAGGTGTATATGGTCTGGTCCTGCCGCCTTAGACCCGTCTAATTCTTCCAATTCCACATGTACCTCTTGTATTGTGATGTTCTGTCCTTCTTCATTCGTAGGCCCGCTATTTCTTCTCATGTATGTGGCTACGCTTCTTTAGTTCTTTGCTTGTTTCTCGGGATGTTGACTCTGCTTACCTTCGAGTATTCGGCTATAAACGCATTGGCTTTACTTCTTCCCTGGTTATTGTAAGTCAGTATCTTATCCGGTTCTTTGCTGTTACCCTCTCTTTTTAGCTTAGAGAGTAGCTTCCACATTTTATCTGACGTTCTATTCTTCTCTACTGCATTTTCCAGAGATTAGCTTTTGTTTCTTTGATACTCTCTTTGATCTTATCTTCCTTAGATTGTTGCAGTTAAGGATACATTCTGAACTGACGGTGCAGGTATTTGTGATGCCTCAGTTCCACAATCCGATGGACCTATAAGTATCTCCATTATTTCCATCCATTCTTGGTAAGGTATCTGGGAGGCTGCGACCACTGAGAATGTAGATCGTCGCAATAGATGAATTTAAGCAGCGGATGGGGAGGAAGGTTGCACTCAGATCTAGAGGCTCCTCTGCAGAGTTGGACAGGACTGTTGGAAAAGTTTGCGTTCAGGAGATTCGAGCGATTGAGGGAGATGGGCACATTCTGAGGTCCAGAGGCTCCTCTTTATGGGAAGCTTGGAACCATCCGTTGAAGTCCTCCACAGTAAAATCCACAAAATAACATGTTGGGATTGGAGACGGTGTTGCAATGAATCTGTTCACTTCCTGTGAGCAGACAGTTGACATCTCATTCGGTCTAGAGGGAGAATCCCCAACAACTCTTGCACGAATGTGAGCTCAACTGACTGCTCTTGACTAGGAAAACAAGTATAGTCTTAAAATAAGAAATCAAAATAAATATTGCAAGTATTTTATACTAAGAGAAATTGGAACAAGGCTCCTGGGCCATAATTATAATTTCGTCTGAATTTTAAACTATTGACAATTTGGGCGTGGCTCCTGGGCCCCATTGATATGGTTAATGTGAATTTTCAAATGACTTGTAAATAAATAAACGAAATGATAATACTAAAAATATATACTGCACATATGTATTGTTATTAAAAGTTTAAACAGTAGCAATACTTGTCATGCAATCCGTCATAGCCGTTTTGTACAAAAATCCTGTCAACTGATATGGAACAGGAGTTACCTGACAAAGCTCAATGAGTTTACTGATCAATCGCAGACATGGTACTCTATAGACATTCGTCTTTATGGTTTACACTCTTGCGCCCGCCATTAATAGAGTATATTAAGCACATCCATAGTATCATCCCATGCAAGGCGACATCATAAATTAAGATTAATTAAAGTATATGTAATCATGGTAAGATTATATTAGCACTTTGCATTGTCATACTGTATCTCATTAGTCAACTAGTTAAAAAATATAGTAAAAGTATGTGCAATATATACCTTCGACAAAAATTTCGAAATAGTTGTAAATGAATTAATTTAGTAAAATTAGAAAAAATAAAATTTGTTTTTATTTTCAATATATTTTATTTAATTTAAATTAAAAAAAAATAATTTTTAATTAACAAATATATATGACACTTACTCTGAATAAATGATGGATAACACAAATATAAACAGAAAAATTGGGATGATAATATTATCAGAGAGAGCGACATGGAGAAAACCTATGTAGAGCTCGGAAGAAATGTGAATGAGATCAGCAAAGTGCACGCATCCTCATATACCCGAATTTAACTAGTGCGCGGAAATATTTAACTAGTAAATGTGGGAGGGGGGAGGTGAGACAGACAAAGTGCATAGAAGCATCGAAGAAAGGAGAAAATATATCCTTATCTACAATAGCACCCATGAGACAGACAAAATGCATACAAGCATTGCAGAATTGGTGAGATGAGAAAATATATCCTTATCTACAATAGCACCCATGAGACAGACAAAATGCATACAAGCATTGCAGAATTGGTGAGAT
>JAUZNC010019880.1:4122-16598 GCA_034780395.1 Vannuccia rotundouncinata
GCATATCATATACTATTAACTTCCAATATAAAAAATATTATTTTAAATCGTTTATTGAACACCAGTGAAATAAAATCTATCAATTTTCAGAAATCGACTACGCTTTTAAAAAAAATATTTATTTTATCAAGATGCGAACAATTAAGACTAGTGTATAAATATATTAAATCAGATTTATGAAATATTTACATAATTTCCGATCTGTTCCACAGAGTCTAAGGTGTTCCGTCATCCTCACTAGGGCCTTTGCCATTCGTTGATTTGTGGCAATGGACCCCTTGAAAAATGTGTACCATAGGTTGAGACAGCCATGATTACGAGGAATTTTCATTACATGGTCTATATGTCATCTGGTCCCATCCATGATCCGACTACATGACGTGGAAGCATCTTTCGGCAATAAAACTACTTTTTGTCAACTGTTACTAGGTCAGTAGGTGGCCGAAATAATTTTGCCAGTAAAGATGAAATCCAACAGTTTCTAGAATTCCAACAAACTAACGAATGACAAAGCCCTAGTGAGGATGACGGAACACCTTATAGACTCATTGTAAAACAGAACAAATATACTATCTAAATATATCATAAAAATTATTTCATTTATTTATGTTTATACACAAGTTTTTGTTTGCATTCTTTAAACATAAACACTTTTTTATAAACCTCCAAAAATATACGAGCATTTAAAAAAGTATTCGATTTCTAAAAATGCATAGATTTCCTTTTACTGCTGTTCAATAAACGATTTAAAATAAAAATTTTATATTGGAAGTTAATAGTAATATGACAGTTGTGTTCAAAATCATAAATATATAATTTTTAGCCACATTAATTGAAAATATAGTGTCAAAACGCAATTTTTTACGTAAGGACCTTTAATTACCAACCAATTTTAATAAAGTTTGAAATTGAAAACATTATAAGTTGGTATATATGAGATGATATAGCTAGTCCACTTCTCATTAAAATGTATAAAATATATCATTAGTAAGAAATACATATTCCCAATTTTAACATAAAGTATCTCCAATAAAAATTCCTGAAATGTTACAGTAGTTATTTATAAATATATACATAAAAGATACTACGTACAAATATGCGAATTACTTACATCCATTGAGCCTATAAGTGCAAAATTATATTTACCACAATAAAATGGTATAAAATAATACACTTTAAAAGAAAAAATATATACGATACTCAATAAAACTAACAGTTACCTGAAAATGAATTGTTTTGTACTGATGATTAGTAAAGTACTAGTCCGACCGGGAAAAGTGCAATTTGAGTTATCACCTCTACAAGGTGCACAAATCCCGCTCTGACTGCACTTTATAGGAAACTAATGAAGACATTCGTTGATTTCTGATGCGCAAAGGGTAAAGATCATCAGATTTTTGACTGAGCAAGCGTCAACAAACTCCAATAATCAGAATAAATGAACAGTAAGCTCAATTTGCCAGGTATTTAAGCGGTGTCAACGTAACTCTTCAGCTCTATGGCAACTCAAAGTTGTCGTGTTAGACACTTGCCCGGACAACAAAAAGTTGAAGTGGTTACGATAGAAAAAGAGAGGCAGATATACTAACATCGTTTAATTATGGAGTGAAGACGATATAAATAAGGACAATACAACCTGTCGGATTGTGAGACTTGCATCGCCACAGGATACTCGGGACTGTCACACTTTGCTAAGAGCGTTAGTTGTGCATCTTGCACAATCCAATTAAATAGTGTTGACATATTGGTCTATGTGTGTAGAGGGAAGAGAAATACTCAAAAGTATGCTGTTAGAAATGCCGTTGCATTACATTCATAATTTCACTCTTAGGTAGAGCGAGAAGATTTTAACAATCTTACTGAGATATGATCTGCAAAGTAATATCCAAAACGTAATTATTTTGCGTGAGTACCTACGCTATGTCAAAGGATGAATCGTAGCTGTCAATGATAAGTACATGTTTTAAAGACTATTAAAGAAATTGAACCGTTTAACTACACATACGAAATACCTATATTGATCATATTAACACAATGGCGACATAAACGTAAATTAAAATATAAAAATTAAACTAATATATTTACTCAAAGTATAAAAATATAAATACAAGTAAATGACATTAATAAATGACCCAAAATAATTAACAGAAATGTCTGATTTCAGGTTCTATACGTGACAGCCAAGTCCCGATTGTTATGTATAATTCTTATATAGTTGATATTTTAGGAAACTGTTAAACATTTCCAATCTAATTTGTTTCAAATTGACATTTAAAAAAGTTCAATAAATGTAAAATATACCTAATAACAAATATCATAACATACAAGTAAGATTATTTTTAAACATGAATTATATTAAATGGACTTTATATATTGATCTAACTTATGTCTGTTTCTGGAACCTATTTAATAATTTTCAAAGTGTAAAATAATTTTTTTTCGAATAACTTTTCACAATTATAATTCAACCCTAAAACGATCATGCGTTTTTATACCCACATCCCCAAACTCTTGATAGAAGTAACCAAATTTCAATATTTTTTGGCAATAACTTTTTGGTCAATTTTCTTGGCATACATTTTAAAATTATATTACTTGTTTACAATATCAATAAGTAGTATAAAGATGTTTTTTAAAGATTTTTATTATAACTTTTAACTAAAAAAATAAGCAATTTACATTATTTTTAAGGATTCATCTTTAGTGATATCTGATCATTAAAAATAAAAAAATGTCTTGTAGATATTTCAACCCATGCTCTGGATCATAAAGTGGAGTGATCCAGATCACATAGTAATAAATATCTAAGGTTGTTGAAAATTTAGAATTCAATGTATAATTACTGTTTAAGAAAGTCTATGCAATTTTGGACTCAAATTTTACTTCAGTGGACCAAAATCGCAATTTTTAGTTATGATCCAGAACAAAGTGTAACAGATCCAGATCATAGAGTGAATGTGATCTGAATTCAAATAAATTCAGGATTATAATACGTAACCATAATATAAATGTGTGTACCAAATTTGGAATCAATAAAATATCTTTGAAAGTTAGAATCACGATTTTAATGATTCTAAAATGCTGTTTAAAATTATAGGAGTCAAAAAATCGATAATCAATAATAATAAAAACGGTGGTTCAAATTTTTTATACATCATTCAATATGCCTAAAAAAGTTAGTCAGGTTCTAAAAAAATTTTCAGACCAATCGACCAACTCCTCTGCATGCTAGAGCTATTTAAAAATGTGTGGGTCAATTTAACCCCACCCTTTTAGTGTTTGTACTTAGTTAATAATAATAGTTGTATTTAACAAATCCAATAAATTTTCAATGAATTAATAAATTGTCTCCTATGGACCATAATAAACGCAAAAGGTGTAGATAATTAGGTAATTTACCTTTTAACTGTATACAATAGATATTTGTAAGAATATTTTAATTTAAATTAATTAATTAGGTAACTAAAGCTGGATACACACGGTTCGATTTCGTAAGTGTCGAAAGTCCATCCACACGAGTATAATTTGCTTCAATTCGACTTTCGATTTTAGTCGAAGTCGAAGCAAAATGTCCGATTTTAGTCGAATCGAATGTATTCAACATGTTCTATTTTGCCTTCGATCTTTATTTAAATTTTCAATATATTACAATAATTTAAATTATTTATTACTTTAAATGTAATATAATAATATACTATTTAATATCAAAATGTATATGTTTCTTTATTGTTTATAATCATTAAACGTAGAGGGAAATATAAAGAAAATATGGAAATGTCGAGGAAGGACATGTAGCTTAAAATGTAGCTTATCCATTCTGGTAAATTTTGAAATAATACATCATAAAAATAGACCTGATGTACCAAAAACACTTTTGTTGGTATCATGTATTGTATGACGCCACTGACTTTTCGTTTTGTTTTTAATATACAAATAAAGAGCACATATAGTGCTAAAATCTTTCTTCTTTTAATTATTAATCGCTAATTGGTAAATTATTTTTAAAAAACACCAAAAAATTATTTGAAAAATCGAAGCAAACAAACATCGTGTGGATGGTCCTTTCGATTCGACTAATCGAATCGAAAACAAATTAAAGCAAAAAGTCGAACCATGTGGATCCAGCTTTAAGAAACATTCAAGTAGAAATATTCTCTTGAAGATGAAGCCAGAACTGATTGTGCAGATAGTCATGAGTCCATAATTTGAATATCCAGTGGGGCTGTGATCAACTCTATATAGTCCAACCATTCTTTATTAGAGTTGGTAGAGGCTGCTACAATTGATGGTGGAGATTGTTGTGATAAGTCAGAATAGACAGCAGGTTGGATGGATGTTATAGAGATGGATACTATTGGAGTGTCTAGCAGGGCTGTGATCCACTCCATATATTCCAACCATTCTTGATCAGGTTTTGTAGAGGCTGCTACAACTGACAGTGGAGATCATCACAATAAGTCAGAGTAGTCAGCCATTGAGGATGATGGACATCAGGTCTAGAGGCTCCTGTATGAGTGGTTTGAGCAGTTGAGGGAGGTGGGCACATTCTGAGGTCCAGAGGCTCCTATATAGCTGTTGATGCAGTTAGTTGGATCCAGCTGTTGAATTCTTCAATGGTGAAGTCCATGAAAAAGGAGGTTGGGATTGGAGAAAATGATGAGATGAAGGTAGCTACTTTGTGAGCAAACAGTTAAACCCTCATTAGGTCTGAGGGAGAAGTTATCATAGATCACAGAGGATCAGAAATCCCTAATGACTAGCACAAATGTAAGCTCAGCTGAATGCTCTTCAATAAGAAAGCTCATAGTCTGAAAATAATAAACAAAAATTGCAAGTATTTTATGCCAAAATAAAATAAATTTGGGTATGGCTCCTGGGTCACAATTATGATTTATACACATTTTTGAAATATTATTGCATCAATTTTAAACTATAAGAAAATTTGGATGTGGCCCCTGGGTGTTAATTTGAATCAAATACATTTTTAAATGACCGCAAAATAAATATTACAAATATTTTAAACTATTGAAAATTTGGGAGTGGCTACTGGGCCCTGATATGATTAATATGACTTCTAATTAAATATAAAGTTGATAATATGAAAAATATTTACTACATACATTTTTTATTATTAAAAAATGAAACAGTATCTAAAAATAGTACTAATTGATTAAATTTGTAAAATTTAAAATTTTTATTTTAAATTTAGACTATAATTAAGTGTGTAATATATAATTACCAGCTTAATGATTCCAAAAATTATGAATAATATAGAAAGTCACAAATATTAATCAAGAGAGATATCATATAATGCCAGCTCATGCAGCAGAACTCTAATATATTCATTAATATTATGGATAAACAAGAGAGCAAAATATAAACAAAGTGCAAAATATTGGAAGTGAGTTGTTTATTATTTGTGGAAGTACCATTTAATACTTATAATGGAATGGCTATTATTTTATATATAAAATTACTGATCGCATACATTGGTACTAATCTGCACTAATCACTAATATGCACCTTGCAAATTACCAATTTACATATTATTTTTGTGAATTTGACTGCTTTATGGGTTTATGTTAAAAATAATAAATTTTGTTGTTTTAGTATTAAATATTTTATTATATTAAAGTGCTTGTATATGGTTTAAATATTTATATAAATTATTAAGAATTTTATATAATTTAGACTTTTTTGAAATCAATTGGTAATTTGCTCAACAGATATTAGTAATTAGTGCAGATTGGTAAAATGCACCCTACATATATATCTGCTTAGGGCTACATGGAATTCAGGGGGTTGTTTCTCAAAACTCATGTAGGTGTAAGTCATAAACTTATCAGAGGGAGTGTTTCTATAAACTCTCTTAACTTATGTGTGGACTAAAAATAACAACACTTTGGTAAATTCAATTGCTACTTTTCATGCAAAAGAGTGTTTTTGAAGCTATCATAGGTTTCAGATACATTATCTGGTGTTCTAAATATAGTACAAAGCTGGTAATTATTTATGAGTGGGTCAAAGCAGTCATAAGTGCTTTTATATTTTAATTTTATGTTAATCCTCTCATCTATTTAACAAAAAGTGAAACACTTCATGGGTTTATAATGTTTTATTTTCTTTTGAACTAAAACATAATAAATATAGTTTTAAAAGCTGTTAAATTTATTGTTAAAATATAGCTTAATTTCTGAAATAGCTCAAAATGAACTTATTTTCTTTATAAGATTTATTCATTAGATAGGTTTGTTTAGTTGTTTTGTGATTTTATTTATTAAGGTTTTCATTTTTATTGATAATCTCAATGAATAAAATTATTCTTATTTATTGAGAATCATTCTCATTAATATATATACAATACATCCATAAATATTTTGAAAAGTAGCCTAATACTCTTCCATAATTTGGATTAGAGTAGACAAGGTAAAGTTATTTGTTGACCAATAGAAAAAAGCTAGATTTTATAAGTGCTCTACCAACATTTTGAGAAACACACTTTTATTATGATTGTATGATAGTGGTAAGTTTGCAACTTGCATGCTGAGAATTGCATTAGCTGGCAAAGTAGAGACCAGTAACAAATATGGGGCTTAATCTGGACTGTATACAGCCTGCAGAGTCAGGATTTTTTTCTATGGGAAGATCTAGTGCATTCAGAGCCCAATTTAATATATAAACAGATAGGAATTTCCTATAATTTTGAGCATGCAATTGACATGAAAAAAATATATGTGTGGAGTGATAAATCAAATAATATTGTTGTTATTTAATCATGTTTTTGAGCTGTGTGCAGAAATGAAAACCATATATGATATTATAAGTATACCCTTTTGAAAAATATTATTTGATATAAGGGAAGTCACAAAATAAGATGAAGTTCAATTGCTTGGATTTATATGTGAGCTGTAATTGGACACCAATCAATATTTATATAGATCTTAACATTTAAAATTACATACAAACAATTGCAACTGAATTTAATTATGTAAATTGTATTTCCTATATATGGCGTTTAATTACAATAAAACAATTTGAAATTAGTACAACAACAAAATTTAACTTTTGAAACGCTAATAGTGAAAACTAAAAATATAAATAGGGGCTTATCAATATGGAAAACGTATATAAACAATTTCTTAAACAGATTTCAAACAATAGTTTAATTTTATATCCTAATTATCGTTATATAACGAAATTATATATATAGCAATAATCAATGTTACAAAAACAGTATGATAAATAATTATATACATATCCTTTAAAATTAACATCATTAAAAATAATATTCTCAAATCGGATTTAAAACAGTGGGGAATTAACGATTTGACAATTATAAACAAATTGTTTCTCGTATGCAGGATTTCTCCATAGTGTGCATATTGTAAAAATACAGACCTAATCTCCTGACTAAATATTAAATGTTGTGAAATGTACTTAAAAGAAACTAAGATAATTATTTTACAAGAAACCGAACCAGTTAGAAATGCTTTTTTAGAGGGCAATTTTATCAGAAATTATGTATTCTTCCCCCTCTCCAAGTAGCATTAAAGAGATATAATTTTATTTTTATATGTTCAAAATAACGTCATATATGAAAAGAATTATAAAAATAAAGATCCTATATTTATTAACATGCAACAACCAATTAATTTTGTGTTCAACAAATTATATATTGTATTAACACACAGAAATATTTATAAAAAAATTAATAAGTTCCTTCTTCTGAAAGAAATTACAGTTTTTTTAAAACATATTTATTATATTATGAGATACGTCAACAAATATGGTTGATTGCTAACTATTTTCAACACAAAAATTGGTTATATTTTGCATAACTATAATGCATTTCATTTGATGATTTATAATGAAATTTATTGATGAAGTTATAAATCAAACTTAAATATAAAATAAATGGATTATAAGGCAATTGATACGAAATGTTTTAATGGACCACGTAAAAATTATTACTGTCTAATGAGAAATATAATAGTATACACTTAGGTAAAACATAATTTCTAATCGTTAAATATTCATGATTGAAATCTACAAAAATGGATACCTCAAAAAAAAGTGTATTCTATAAAAAATTATTTGCATTGTGAATTATTTGTAATTTATGCAATGACACATTAATTTACTTTTGATTTTATATTTTTAAGAGATAATTGTTTATGAAGAGTCAAATATAAAATAAGGAAACAAAACGATTATTACAAGTGTAACTTTAATAAATTGAATTTTTCCCATTAGACGTCTTTTTTATGGAACACTATATTATGAATGAAAAAAATTCAGTGCAACAATACGAAATATTTAAAAGTAAGCAAGACAATAATAAAATAATTATCTGTACAAAATGTAAGTATATTCATTATACCGGGTAGCTAATTCACTAGAAGTCATTATTTTAATTGCTCAGAAAAATATTATTCAAAATCATCTTGTCTAGTATACTGCTATAAAATAGAATGTTTGTAGTATACTAGATTGTATTGTAGAAGTATGTACAGTCAAACCAAAACCATCCCTATATCATTAGAGTTGAGAGTAGCACAAACAGTTGCCAGTTATTGATGCAAGCAAACAAAAGGTTGACAAGAACAAGTGCCAATTTTCTTTCATTTCAATGAATAAAATAAATTAGATACTTCAAAATCGGTTACTGTTCCTTAAAAAATGTTCGAATAATTTCTTTTTGTTTTAATGAAAAGGCAACCACATTAATAGGTTACTAACCATTAAAAAACCATTATACAATACAGATTAATCATATACATTTTCGGAATAGTATATAGTAATTAAATTTAAATATTGATTGAAAATGAAATGGGTCGGTCTAAAGAAGTCATTAAATTCTCAAAATCCCAAAACAATAAAATTTATCATTTTATCAGTCCAAAATATAATACATACGATTTAAATTTGTTGAAAATTTATATTAATAAAGAAACTGACCTTGGCAACAGTGGGCACAGCCACTTAAATAAGTAATTACAAACTTTATAAACTGCTCAAAAGCGAAAAGTATACAGAAAACCACAAAACGGAGAAGTAGAACAGCCTGAATGGGAAAATAGTGGAGAGGTTAATTTTCAATGACTGTATAAATAGTTTTCTTCGCTTTTATGAAAGCTACTTAATAGTAAAACAGGTAAATATTATTCTGTACAGAGGACTCTATCGACTGATTATTGTAAGTTTTTACGTACGATATACACATGTCGAACGACTTTGAGATGATAAAGTTGGCAACAACCGAGAATTATTATGTTCTCTTATTAGTGGTGAGTCGTAGATGTCTGGTCGTTTAATATTAACAAACCACAATGGACCCGTATTACTAACTGCAAACAGTAAAGAAATATAACCACATGTCAAACATTTTATGGAAGGTCAAGGCGATGGGAAAAGTACTTGTCGGGTATTTTACTCCAGGGATTGTACAGGGTTTGCAAACGTAGAAGTAATTTTAACTAACTATGGCTTAACTGTAGTTTTCTTAAAAGATAAATATGAGTCGTTCAAGTTAACGACTACAAGAACTTTTCTTATTGACTAAAATGTCGGACTCTGTACCAATGCCAGTATCACCAGAATAACATTTCACAACTGTTAATTTATATCCGTGCCAAGTATTATGTCGAGTATTAACAGCGAGGTTATGACGTGTGACAGTGATTGACGTCCTCACTCTCATCAATGCGTCGTCTGCGGCTCGATGGAGCATCGTTGTCTTCGTCATCACTCTCCTGGTCGTTGAGGCGAAACAACTGAATAGAGAGAGAATTAAATACGCGTAAAATGATGGACAAAAAGGATCTGCCATCAAAACAATTACATCAGAAGTATGGAAAACATATCTCAAGCTAATGATACATCGTTCGAAAATTAGAATGACATTATCGCGCGCGTATTGATTAGTCGAGAGCTAGAAATCACTCTCCCATACTACTAATATCAAACATTTTAATATGACCAGTAAATTTCTCCATTTAAAGAAGATGACAACGAGTTTCGGATTGGACAAGATCGTCATAAAATGTTTTAGTGGTGCTCACCCCGGGCTGTGCATTTGTGATGACACGCATCAAGTCCATTAGAGTGGCTGCATCTGAACCGTTGTTTGTGTCGTTGCGTCGGTTGAGCCAATTGCGGGCGACTCGCTGGAAGTTGTGTAATAGAAATTAAATACCATGATAGTAGCAATAGAATGCGCGGTAGAAAGGGCAAGCTCTGGTTTTGTATCTTATAATATTTAGAACTGTTGGTTAAAATTATACATTCGTTCGAATTAATCAATTAGATTTAGTCTTAACCCTATTCATACCAGGTTTTTTGCGCTTTTACAATTTTGCGCTTTGAGCGATGGGCCGGCCCCCTTTACGCATATGGTGCCAAATGAATGAAATTTGTCATGATTATAGTCCAGGGTGTTTGCTGTTAAATATGTTGCATAAATTGGAACAATGGAATAAATTATTTTGAAACAGTTTAAATTTATAAATTAGTTTTTTCAAAAAAATTCAAAAAGTTTTTTTAAAATCAATTTAATTTTTTATGTGGTTTCATGTTTCTTACAATTTGATCTGGTTGATTGTCACATAGTATAAGCTAATCAGTAATTTACATTTATAAAATAATTTTTTTTCTAATATTTCGAAAAATGGAAAATTTGGGTTTATGGAACCGCCCTTATGTCGTCCACTTGGGTCTATGAAAGTGAACTTTGCACTAAAAGCAGTAAAACTTCATTATAGGAAAAGTCACAAGAGCTCTGCTTACTATTCTCTAATCGTTCAATAATAAAAAAGCTGAGGAGGGTGGGCCGAATCTCCCCGATATGGATAGGGTTAACACTCATTGATGTCATTTACAAAAACTCGAAAAAAACATTACAAAAAAATGTATTTGCATTCTAGAAGTTTTATTCAAAGTTCTTGGTTGTTCCATGATTGACTACGTCACTATAGATAACTGTATTTTCGAAAAATCAAAATTCGTAATTAACTGACTGTTTTTAATATCTCCACGTCTATATCAGAGTCGGGATGAAGTTTGGGATGTGGTGAGGTAGCCGGTGTAGGGGCTGACGTCTTAGAATTGGTACACTCACGGAGAGAAGATGAGGGCTTCAGTAGAGGACGCGCGTCGGGGGACAAACCAAGCGGGGACCAAATCTGAAACAATAATTACACATTTCGAAATGAGTAAAATACTAATAGATGGACCCTATAAATTCATTGTAACCGGTCTCACCTTCACATCATTGTCCAGACCCGAAGTGGCCAGCACAGGAAATACTGGATGCGGCTCCACTACATTAACTACTCCACACTCGTCCCCATAGAGCCACTGGACTAGACCAGTTGTCTCGCGATCCCAAATATAGATGAAACCATCGTCACTTCCACTCACCACATACTCGCTGTGTGGCCCGAAAAAATTCACACTCTTTACTGGAAGGAGTATTGAAAACATACAACTCGACTTTGTCTTTTATTAATTTTATGTATGAAAGAAAACGTTATAGTTAACTTTATTACTATTAAAATAACGAGTAGTATAGAAATATTTAGCATAAAAATATAAAATTAGATACAATTTTAACCACGAATTAGACAATCGAAAACTTTTAAATAATTTTCTAACCATTATTTGCAGATAATATCATGTTTGGTACATTTTGAACAATTATATAAATTTTTATTTGATGTAAGTTATGAAAAATTAAAATTGATATGGTTGATAAACCAATAAATATATATAAATGATATAATATCATCTTTAATGTGATTATTTATCGATTAATAATTCACCTGTTTGCATATTTCGATGTCCCTGATATTTATGCAAAGGCTCTTTGCTAGAATCCGTGGCGTCAAACAGATAAATATCTTCGTCGTTATAGGAAGCTAGAATATCTGCAATCAACAGTATAAAAAATAAACAGTAAAAATGCTCTAAATATTGAAAATACAAAAATACAATAATATAACATTATTCCACTTACGTGCTCCATTATAACTATAGGCAACCGATGTTATGTTAAAATTAGCAGAGACACGGGGTGGCCGACAAATACCACGGAAAATACGTCGTCGTGCGGAAGATAATGCCGCATCGCTACTGTCATCCTCCGGGTCGGAATTGTCATCTAATGGAGGGGTAGACACGTCTTCCTGTGATTGGCTACTTGTCAGAGTGTTATCAGAGGACCCTGCAGTGACCACGACAAATCTTATTACGCGTTAATGAAATTCATTTATGGCTGAATTGCACGAAAATGTCCCATCAGAAACAATCTTGAAACTAAATTTAGTTTATACCTACATAGCTACATTATATTTGATTACAGAAAGAATTATTTAATCATTTGACCTTATTTTAACAATTTTTCGTCAAATTTCAGACGAGGAAATATAATTTTATTAATATATATATATTTGTTACAACATTATTTTTTCTTAAATGGC
>JAUZNC010019891.1:8810-50226 GCA_034780395.1 Vannuccia rotundouncinata
ATATTTAATTCTAAACTATGCCAATGGCATTGCTAAAAATAATTAATTAAATTTATTTAACAGTTTAGTGAAACATTATTTCCTTTTTCCAAACAATAATATTTTAATCTAGTTCAGAAATAAACGAAAGTTTTAAAAAATAAAATCATATAAATAGAAGAATATTTCGTTATTCATAATAGTCAATATCTATATGATATACGCATAAAAATATAAATTAAAATATTACATATTTTCACAAATTGTTTTATTTTACTTTTTGTATTTTTTACTATTTATTTTTATTATATGTTTCTCTAACACATTAGATATACCAATATTTTAATTAAGTGTCATAGTGAAGAAATAGTTGGAGTATTTACTTGGAGTATTTATTTAACTATGGTTTCAATAATTATTTAATCTCAATTTGTTTAATCTATTTGTTTATATTTATAAAAATGATTATCATTATCATTATACCTATACTAATCATTTGATGGCAATTAAAAAAGTTATTAACTTCAATTTCAGATGGTATTGTTATGAGTGTCATTATTTTTATATCTAGGTATAATTAGTAATAAATATTAATTAATAAGCTAAATCCAACTTAATATTTGAATTAAAATATATTATATAAGTTTTATTTTTAATATTTGACATAACTGTTGTTGCAATCAGAAAAATAATAAAAAACAACCTTTTAAAAATTTCATGTGTCATTTTTGACAACAAAATGCATTTATGACAGTTTTTGAAGGAACTTAATTTTAAAGTTGACAGACAGGAAACCTTTAATAAAAATAAATTCTTTTTCATCTCATTAAAAAATCTTTTTATTATTTGTCTTATTAATTTTCGCACACAAAACGACTTTGTTTTGAATTTTGTTCATCTTAATTTTTAATTTAGTTTTATAAAAATCAATTCAATTGCATCTGCAGCCTGCAATTTGGATAATGAACGTGCAAGATGATTTTTTAAAATAGATAACATTCCTAATGTACTTTGTATTCGTACGCGATATTGTTTTATTCATAATAAAAAATTGTAATTAGTAAAAAATAGTCGTTTAATTAATCAAATCACGCGAGCACTGAATAGATTGACACGATTCTAACAGAAAAGGCTACTACTATAAGTAAATTGGTTGAAGGCAATAATGAAGAAAGGAACTAATATTTTTTTTTATCACAAAAAGCATAAAAATTCAAAAGACAAAATATAACTTTGAAAAATTCAAATTCCGTAGTCTGGGAGCTCTTGTCAGAAGATTTCACCCCATCACACCCAGAAGGTTTGACCCCATTAAAAGTTGTAGATCAGATAGACCATTGATAAAACATGTTCAGCTGTACCCCACCAGGGGTTGGTTTGGACGTCAGAGATTTGTATGTTTCTTCATATCAAAGAGTAGGAATATTTAAACAATATTTATACAAAATCATATACAACAATACTTTTTAAAATATAATTAAACCTTTTAATTTATAACAAAGAGCCATTTTCTTATAAAGTAACCTACCATTGTCCAAACCAACCCCGGGTGAAATACAACTGACAAACTTTTTCAATGGTCTAGCTGATGTACAAGATTTAAAGGGTCAAACCTTCTGGGTGTGAGCTGGGATTGAGGGGGTGAAATCTTTTTAACGTGACTCCCGGTATATTAAATAACTAAATAAAGACACTTCATAAAGTTTAGTTAGAGCTCATAGAGTTAATTCATTAAATAGTCAACTGATTTTTATTGCTTAATGTTTGTTTGTTAATTGGATTACGTAGTATGAGATGTGTATATCTATGACAAATGAGTTATCGCGTACCCCCCCCCCCCCCCTACTCCAAGTTAAAATTATTTCCTCATCTTTGTTAAATTTCGTGTTAAATTGAGGTTAATGCCAGTTTTTCGCTCTCCAATAAATTGCCACCTTTGCGTGTTAAATTTCCCGTATTTGAAAATTTTTGGCGGTGAATTCAAATTTATATAGTGTAGTTGAACGCGATGCGGTACTTGATTACTTTGAATTCAGCAATACAGTAACGGATTTTAATAATTTTAAGGGGAATATTACTAAAAAATTTCAAAATTTTTAATGACGAATGTTACTTATCGACTTGATTAAATATTATTATTGAAACATGACGCACACTTATTTATTTTTACCAATATTTTGATTTTTAGCCAGACAATTTTTAGCTATTACAACGCACACACTATCACGTCCCACCAACCCACGTGGAATTTACCGAGGATTAAAACTTTTGTGGATAAATTAAATTTATACAGTCTAGAGTTCCTACTTCAACCACACGCATACGTCCACGCCTTCCCAATGTGTAATTTTAGGGATTGAAATTTTTTTAATGAGAATTTAAATTTGTAAAGTATAGATGTACGCGGTTTTGACCATACTCCCACGCATTAAAGTCATCCCTCGATGGAATATTTTGATGAGGACGAGAATTGTAAATTTTATAAACATTTACCACATTTAAGGATTTTACTAAACATTTTTCACATGTTAACGTATTTTACCAAATTTTATCATTTCTAAAAATTTAAAAAAATGGAAATATATCCTTTAAATATATAATTATCTCTAATTATTATTTTATTTACATTTAGCGGATATAATGTATTTTTACAAATTTGTCATTGGTCAAAATGCATAAAAATAACTAAATATCCTCAATAATCCATAAATTCACAAAATACCTATAATTAATATTAAATTTTCATTTATTAGATTATAACGAATTATATAAAAACAATTTTTATATATTATCGAATATTAACAAATTTCAACACATTTTATTATTGCTAAAAATCCAAAAAAAATGGTAAAAATGCATAAATATAATTAAAAATTCATAAAAATCTTTAAATTCCCTAATTCGTAGTCCAAAGTTGATTGAACTTCTGGCGACTTTAGAGGTGTCATTTGACTTTTAATTTAACTTGTTGTTTTACTAATCATAATTTCTGGTCACTTCTAATAAGCTATGTTGGAATGTTGTTTTTCTTGATAATCTCGAAAAATCTAGCCCATCCAATTGGTGGGAGAGTTTTTATTTGTCCATCTACCGCATACCGAATCAAGTCTGGTAAGTTTGAATAATGAATTGGTTGTCCATTATCCTCAGAAATTTGTCCATATCTATGCAACTTAACATTATTGGCAATTAAAAGTTGAAGTAGTAAGCGAGCCGGAAATGAATCAATTATTTTGATAAAAATAGTTTGCGCAGTAGAGATGATGGTGGCGGTAGAGTTGGATTGTTAGCAATGATGTTAAATGTTTATATAATTCGTTAAAATCAATTATATGAAAATAAATTAATAATTATAGATATATTCAGTATTTATGAATTTTTAAGGATATTTATGGATTTTTTATGGATTTTTAAAGATAATTATGGATTTTTTATGGATTTTTAAGGATAATTATGGATTTTTAGAAATGATAAAATTTGTTAAAATTTCCTTAAATACCTTAAATGTGATAAAATTAACTAAAATCTGCTAAATTTAAATAACATAATAATTGGAGATAATTATATATTTTAAGGATAATGATGAATTTTTATGGATTTTTATAGGGGGGGGGGGTGCGCGATAACTCTTATGTCATAGATATACCTATCTTATACTACTGTTTACAGTCAGCTATTTGTTTATTAATTAGATTCTGTTTAGTTTACAAATGTTATGTAAATTTTATTGTTAAATTATTTGACAAATATTTGACACATGTTGGATTTAGAAATATGAATTTAAATTATTATAATGATTATCTATGAGTTACGTACGATGTTAGTTGATGGTAATTAATAGGTCAATTAGTTAGTTAATTTAGTTGGCACTTAAATTTATTCAATCTTTTAAAATTCAGTAACCAAAACGTCGTCCACTAGACCTTTACATACACTGATCTATTAATAATTAATTTTATACAAATATATTTCTTTTATTGTATAGATAAAATTATTTTTATAATAAATAAATTTATATATTTGAATAGGTATAGCATTTATATCCCACTATATATCCCACCATTGTTAAGACTTCCCATTCTGAAGTTCACCAACCTTTACATAAAAATATTAATTAGAAAGTGAAACGTTTGGGCACGAGACTTATAGATAAACCGGGCTCCCGCACTATATTATCTGGTTTATCGAAATGTTGGGAGAATTTTCCATTTTTCCATTAATCGCATACAGGGAATCATTTAAGAACTGTTAGAGTTCTCAAATGATTGAAAATTTCGTTTAAAAAATGTAACCTTGTTATCCGTCATATTTAACTTTATGAATCCACGAGAAATGAATCAAATGCCCAAAATAAGTCAAATTTTGCGGAAAAGTCGTTCCTCTATACGTTCTCCTCTATTGCTTAGGTTGTAGTCATACATTTTATGTTTCATGTTCGGGGCCACAAAATCCATATTGTTATTTTCAGTCTTTGCTTGTTAAAATGAAGCCATTTTGTCTCCATTTTAGGTTTTTCTAATGCAAAAGTCTGAAATTATGAAAAAGATACATTGGGCTTATCACCAGGAAAATTAGGACTCCTAGTCAGAATTAGTGTGAAGCATTTGCCGTAATGACATATATAGTAAGTGTATATATGGATTATAGGGATTATATACATTTTTAAAACTACTGTCGGAAATTTGGAATTTTAAGTGTCAAACAACTGGTCAAATTGTTTAAAAATTCCTTTGACTTATTTAACCAGTAATTAAAGGATTTTTACGCACTTTATTAAAAATTATTGAAATAAACAAAATTAAATTAACTGCCGATATTTTATTAAAATCCAAAATTATAAAATGATATGATTTATCAATTGAAAAATCAATATTTTTATTATCAAAGATATTGGGGAAGCGAATTGGTTATTTGAAAATATATAAAAAAAAATTAAATTTCGTATTTTAAAGACCGTAGGTATTTTACTCACAATTTGGAAACCATCTTGTCTAATTGTTGTCGAAAAGGGTGCATCATTCTTTTAAACAAGACATTTACGACCAGGAATAATTGCGATTCCTAGCGATTGCCACAATGTTAACAATAAATAACTTGTAACTGTACATATATATTTACAGTTATTGAATAATAAATAATTAAACAAAAATTATTTTTACTTTACCTACTATGTCAACCTTACAAAAAAGCTATGCAATTTGATTTTTAAAATAAATTATTTTTACTATCACCTTATTTAAACATTGTTGACTATTGTTTATATTGTTCATATTGTTAATATTGTTCATAGAAATCAAAGAAATTTGTAAGAAATGCTTAATTATTTTATTTGGTTGTTTGTCTATAAATAATTATATGTATTTGAGTGCATAATTCAATGTTAAGAAAGATTGTTAATATGATGAAAAACATTTAACATGCTACATTTGTAAATCAGTGGTTTATAACGGATAATTTGTGCAAACTTTTCAAATTTCATTAAATGTATATTTCCTACATTTTATTTTTTCAATGATATTATATTTTTAGATTTTTTGTTAATTATGTTTTTTTGCAGAATAACATTTAACTATAATCTTACAAATTGACTGGATAAAATAAACATAAAAAACAGATTTTATCAGTAAAACTCTTAATTTTTGTACAATTATAAAAGATATAAATTGATGTAGGTACTTGATGAAATTGTCATAAATAAAATTAAAAATCAGTTATAATGAAATTATTTAAATCCTTTTAAAATAATTACTAATATAACTTTTACGTATAAATTAACTTTGGGATTAAAAAGTTATAAGGAAAACTTATTTTTGTATTGGATTTTGATGGATTTTGAAATCAGATTTGCTAAATATATTTAATGAATTCATTGGTATTGAATTTATATCCAGAAAATTAAATGATGAATATTCCAATTGGTTTAATCAATATTAAAATTTGGTACAAAGCATTTAAAATTGTGCTTTTTTAAAGGGACCTGTATAATTTATGTAGAAATTATATATAAATATAACATTTATTTTGAAAATTTCAAAGTGTATTAAGATGGAATTGTTTCTTTAGAAATATTATCTATATATACGGGGTGATGAAAAAAACCAACCAAAATAATTTTTTTTGTAATATGATAAAAATAATATATATTCAAAACCATATTGTTCAACACTGATGTTTTTATCATAATAAAATATATAAAACACAACAAAATTATAATAAATCTTCCAGATGTCCTCCATTATTTTTGAGATGCAGAAGTCACACATTCGTCTGAATAAACATCCCATAACATCTGCAGAGGGGTGTTTTTGATATCGTTCTCCTTTTCGCTTGATAATGTCCACTTTTCTAAAAATCGCTCCATCCATCGTCGTTTTGCCTCTTCTAAAAACTTTTCAAAAATAAGTTCTTCGTGCTTCTTCAATGCATTCAAAGGCCACAGCCCGAGCAACTAGTTTAATTGTTTGTTCCATATTTGAGAATAATAAAACAGCATAAAGAATCACCTGGTATACACTGAAATAAAATAGCTAAAAAGAAAATAAATTAAGTCAAATATATATATATATATAGGACTTAATTTATTTTATTTTAAACTGTGGGTTAATTATCAATTATAAATATATGTAATATTTAGAACCGCTACTTTTACTATAAAAGAAATATAAACTAAAATTGCTCTCAACAAAATTTAAATGTACTTTAAATACTTGTTTTATTATAAAATAATATAAACGTGCAAATCATTCGTATCCATTTATCATTAGGAGCATTCAGATATTCTTATTCTTAATGAGTTAATTTTTATTTTAGAATTCGAAGACAAAAAAAACTAAACATTATAAGTTACACCACTAAGATAATGTATTACCAAACGTTTCTATTCTATTATCGATACAAAAAGGAGATAATGTAAATGTCCATAAATTAGAGGTAATTACAGTGTAAAAATATTTTTTGGATGGAAATATATCAAAATTAATTAACTTTTATATTCTAAATTTGTTACTATATAAAGTTAATAATTATAGTGTGATTTTTTTGTTTGGAAAAATCTATTTTAAAAGTAAATTATTTGTTATTCTAAACATACTTACTTACTCGCAGTCGAGGAATGACGACAACATACATCAAATAAGTCAATTACATAAAAAAATAAAGTTGTAAAAAATGCCAACAATCTACTTATTCTATTACTTAAGACCCACCTTTTAGAAGCAAATGAGAAAGGTTTAGAACGAGTATGTATTGTATGTATTCCTCAACGCGATATACAAACTTAACTTATTGTAATCATGGAGACATTGGAAATGATAACAGTGATAAATGTATAACTATTACAGAATTAACGAAAATAGGTTAGATTATTATAAAAAGATTTATAACTTATGAGAATAAATACAATATTTACAAAGATAACAAATTTGTTAGACATTCTTTAAAATAATTATAAATATATAATGTATCGTTTTATCGGGAAAATTTAAACTAAATATAAAATTATAATACAATGAGTAAACTAATAAATAAGTCACAGACATTTTTGAAATTACCAAGGCAACTTATTCCGTTTAATATTAAACTTGTTAGAAGTTAGATAATTTAATTCTTCTATTGAAACGACTACACTTTTAAAAGGATAAAGTGACGATAACTATATTAAATATAAACATTTTGCCATAATATTTTGACCACATATTTACCCGCAATAATTAGTTAATTAATTAATGAATTAATTTCGTTTATTGAATATCATAGAGAATTGAATCGTTCTATAAAAAATCATCTATATAAAGATGTGTAACAATATTTCAAATTAAATAACATTCTATAGAAGATATGCGTACATTTTATGAAATTTTCTTATGATAAAAACTTTTTATTGACACTTTACAAAGACATGGTGCGATGAGCTAAACATTTTTGAAAGGAATAAAGGATAAGGCGACAACAAATAATGTTGAGGCAGTTAGGAAATCCATATTTATTGACATTCGCTTATCTGAAAGACTTTCTGAGTCAGATGCTGGATTTAGAAAAAACAATGGTTCATCGTATTCTAAATAAGGATCTTCAAGATGATTTGGTTGAAAACGAGATGCGTTCCTGATAAATAAACAGCCGAGAATGGAATTTTGCAAGACCAATTTGCAAGATTTCAGATCGAGAATAGTAAAGAAAGTAAAATCCGTTAAGAACAATTTTTTATAGTCGCTATCTTTTAACAAAGAATGATAATTGGTTCATGGATGAGGTCATATGAAGATACCGAACACTTTTAGATACCCAATTGAGGCGCATAGTAGAACAAAAAATAATAAATACAAAATTCGAAAAACTGGCACAAGTTCTACAAGGTAGTTCAACAGATAGTCACTATTTGGACATTATAAAGTAAGGAAACTATATTTGGAAAATATTAACTACTTAAAGCATTACCTAACTGTTAAATATATTTCATTAAACCAAAACTTAATTACACACCACTCCATATATAAATTAATTAATGATTTTACTAAGTTTATAAATCATAAAGTTGTTTTATATATTATGAATTATTTATAAAACGTTGTCCAAATTTAATTATCGATGTAGAGAGGTAGGAAACAATTACTTATTTGGAGAGAGAGATGAAAGGCATAAATGACAATTTTTGGTTTGATTTATAAAAATGTGTGAACCTATAATTAATTCATTAATTTAATATTCTTAAATACATTGATACATATATTTATATAAAAACGTCTTTAACTCAAAGAATGATTAATAAATATATTTAAAACATTTCTTTTAATCAATAATTTCACCAAAATCAGTGAAAACATCATATTGATAACTATACAAACTGAAAACAAATGAAAGCATAATTTACAGCATAATAATATTTTAAAATTTCAAAAATAGCGAAACGACAGAGTATGTATAGAATACAATAATGGAGTCAATCATGTATATAGTTTTGAAAAACGTATTATGAAATAATGGTATTATAATAAATAATTTACATATGCACCACTTTGAATAATGTAAAAGCCACATAATATATATATATATATAATTTAAATAATACAGATATAATAATCACAAAAAACATATTTTACGTAACAGATAATCACGACTAGTTCGATAAAATAAAGAATTTTGTAACTTATTCACCAAAATACTATTCGGATATTTTAAATAACCTTAGGTTAAGACAATATATTTTGTGAAAGAAGGTGTTTTTATACTTATATAAAAATAGTACATAAACATAATCAAATTAAATTTTGATTCACAAAATATTACAAAATTAAATGTTTAGGTTATAAATTATAAATTAAAACACGCTAAATTTACAGACAAAATAATTCAACACAGAATTATAACTTTATCGACAATATCAACAAAAAGCATGCAATCAATAATGATTTCACCTCTATATGAGACTAAAATAATAATCTCGCCACATTAAAAAAATATTAATGTACTTGACATTTGAGTACATTTATGATCAATTATTTGCCAAACTTTCTTCATTCATAGACATTTTAATTATACTTACAATCGTTTTTATTAACTGTTTTAAAAACTATATCACACATTTGTAATACTATATATTAAATTTATGGTACATATATATTCGATATATTAGTTGTAATGTTTATCCACAAAGGTGGACAAGATGAAATATTTATATTTTCTTATTAATGAAATAATATTAATGTTTTCATTATATTTATGAAAGAATGAATTATATAAATATTGTATAAGTAAGGCGAAGTATAATAATGTGATAAGTTAGTTCACGAACTCTGAGTAAAAAAGTATAGAAAAATTTACAATTCCAGTTGTTAATATTAACAGTCAATTTGAGTTTCAATGTATATTGGAGTGTTAACTTTTTCTTGAATCTCTTCCAAAGGTTCTGAAGTTGGATTATTGTTCATTAAGATCATTGGTAATCGTTCATGTGCTTGATTCTCTTGATCTGATCTAGTCAATCCATTTTTAAAAGAAGTATGGTTTTCGTTTTGTTGTTTTCTTGAACTGCTTTTCAACTTACCAGCGGCAGTTGATTTCGAGTTTGGGAATTGAGTTCGGTCAAAATCTACTGGGTCATTCTGTCGTCCTATTTGTAAACAAAGAAATTTCAAAAATGCACGTCTGAAATTCTCGGAAAGGAATGCGTAAAGGATTGGATTAATCATGCTATTTGTATAAGCAAGACAATTGCTGATTACATGAATTGTACGGAATAGAGGCGTGTTCCAATCTGGACCAAAGTATTGCAGCATAAAAACCGATTGAATTGGTAACCAGCAAAGCGCAAATAAAACTATTACGACAACGATCATTCTTGTAACTCGTCTCTTCGATCGCATGGTCTCACTCGACTGGGACATTTTGGCGGTTCGTCCGAACAACAGACGCTCCAGCATGAAGCCATATAGGACACAAATCGCTGTCAGAGGGAGAAGATAGCCGAAACAGAAGAAAACTCCAAAGTAAAGTTGCCCAGCCTCTTTGTTGTCCCCCATGACGTCCCCTGTTGTCTCATTGATGCTGAGAAGTGTCTTGAACATGCAATAATGGGTGGTTGTGTTCATGCTGGAATTCCGAGATGTCACGACATCGGAGCTGATTAGGAGAGGAAGGTTGAGAGTCATAAATGTAAACCATGTGATGAATACAGAAATGACTGTGTTGCGTTGAGTACGCCAGGTCATACTATCGATGGGGTGCACAACCGCAAGATATCGATCAAAACTCATAAGGGCCAGGGTGTACACGCTGCAGTAGGCGGTCGTATAGATTGTAAACATATAAATTTTACAGAATACAGTTCCCAACGGCCATCCTCCAGTTGAGTATGTCACAGCTGTGAAAGGGACACAGAACACGATGAATACCAGATCCGCCAAAGCAAGAGAAATGATGAGAATGTTGGTCGTATTTCGCATTTGAGTGTTGGCAACAATCACCACAATGACTAAAAGATTTCCAAAAAACCCAACGACTACTATAATGCTGAAGAGAACTGGGACGATTGACTGCATCAAAATGATCATGTATGTTGTGCTTTGGGGATCAGATGATATGTCCTCCTTGATGGAATCGGGCAGACTTGTTGTGGTTAATAAACTCATTGTGATAGATAGGATGCCAACCAGGATCTTAGAACTTATGCAAGATAATACTGAAAGAGAAAAAAATAATTAAATTATGTCAAAATATGTAAACACAAATGTGATAATGTTGTATTATTTTAAAAAGTATTACCTAGTCTAGTCTACAAGTTAATTAGAAATTTACGAGTGAATTTTTAAAATTATTATCATTGAAATGAGAATGAGTTCTTACTAAACCATGCTCTCTTCAGAATTCGATAATGTGATGTTGGTATTTATTATTCTAGACCTAATTAATCTGATCTTAAAATATCCTTTTCCCTAATGAGCAGTTTATGAAGAACATCTAACTTTGTTCGAAGACGCATAGAAAAGATTTGACATAGGAAACCTATACCCTCCCCCCCAGCGAAATTATACCAAATTTAATATGATACATTTAAATTTTATAAATTTCTTTTCTACAACTCGATGATTCTATGCAAATATTGTAGCAATTCATATATAGTGAAAATCTATTCGTTCAAAAGATTTATAACCAAAATTTAATATTTTTTTCGATAAAAATATTGAAAATGTAGATATTAACAAATTATGGATTGGCATGAAATTTATGTACCAGGGTTTATACTTTGTATCATATAATTATATTAAAATCATTTTAAGTTAGTGTTTTTAATGTCATTTATCCTTTTTCAACATCTCCAAGTATAATGTGTAAAGGTGTCAAAACGTATTCCTATAACAGTTTTTAATATCACTCATTATATTTAAATTATGTATAATAAATTATAACACAAATTCCTTTATCTGAATAATCTAAATAAAGGTACCATTTTATTTATGGGTACAGTAAGTTAATATAAACTCATTTCCTATATGGATCTATACGGTACCTTTCCAAACAATAGTGATTACTTTTCAAGAGCTTCGAAAAGCAGAAAACACACTGTGAATAAACAAAAAGAAACGACACATATACCCAGCCCTCCCCTCACCCTCTCCACTTTGACTCTGTCCCTGTACTCAGGTTCTGTGAATTGATTCTGGCATTATAGCTTTGTACACATATCCATATATAAATATAAGTCTAGTGTATATCAAGTCTGTTTTTTGATTAAAAGAAAATTTACAAGGAAATGGGCACACAATTCAAGGGGTTTAGTAAATATTATCCCATAAGGTATCAGAACAGTAAGAAAAAATTCACTTTACGCCACAGCTGCTATTAAAAGAGAAATCGAAGTACTTGAACAAATTTTTGCGTCTTCAAATCAAGATAGAATTGGTTTCAATTATATCCATTTATTCCCGAACACTTACAATTATTAGCAGAGTATTAATGTGATTTTAAAATAGTATATATTAGTTCCTAAGCATGGATTAACAATGTATTATATAATTTAAAATAGTTTATAAACTGACTTTATTGTTTTAAAACTAACACAATTCTTCTATAGTTAAAAAATGCTTCGGTAAAGAAGAAATTAAATGTAATCCGTAAAGTATTGAACAGTTTGGTAGTATTTTTATTCCCACAAATATAACTTTTAATGATATTTTTTTTAAATTTAAAACAACAATTCAATATTGTAAGAACGCTTTTGAATGAAGAGATTAATGAGATTTATTCGTGATTAAAATTTTAAATATTGACAAATAATAATCATCATCCAAATTGAAAACTGTACAATTCGTTTCATGAGTATTAATTAAACCTAAAAATGTTACTTGATTTTATAAATATGTTAACGGACGACACTGAAATTCAGGATTGTTTATTAGACGACAAAATTGTATACTGATTTAAACCAAGTAAATTATTTCATATTAAATGTACACCTTAATGAATTATGTAAAGGTAATTTTCAGAATCATTGAGCCAGCATTTTTAATTGCTTTGATAAATTTTTTTCATTAATATTTAAATTCATAATTAAAATTAAAATTATCAATTTTGATAAAAAAGCACAATTCATTGTGTAAATTGGTTTTAAAAATATGTTAATAAAAATGTATATAATGAAATCTATTAATTATACACTCTATTCTCTAATCTGTATTGTTTTCAAGGTTTAAAAATTTTTGTTAATTAAAAACAAGATTTTGTTTCAATTTTGCTTTATGAAAAAAAGCTGCTGAAACTATTCTATCGGTTGTAAGCAATAATTAACCATTCAACGACAAAACTAAATTATAATTGGATACGTCAATGTTAAAGGGATAAATTTGTATTTACCGCTTGCAAGCAATAAAATCACCCAACTTAGTATTTGCCCTGGAAATCGATGTATGAAACATCTAAACGTAATACTCTTCATAAGAAAAAAAGTTTTCTTAATTCAAAGTTTAAGCTGAACGCAATTGATTCAAGTTAATATCTGAGCGGAAAAAATGAATGTAAATAAATTATACAATATAGAGAGACATGAAGTATTTAGGAATAGCCGGCCAACGAAAAATAATGTTTGCTTTTTATGTGAGACGTTCAACTCGTAGCACAATTGAACTAAATGGTGGCAATACATTTAAGTCAATAGTTAATGGAATGAATTTTACAGAATAGTTTATAACTTATTGTATATTATTCATACCTTCACAATGGTTTAGTATTTTCTTTGAAGTATTAAATTTCTCAACAGTTTATTTGCGTTTAAAATTTTGACAGTCTAGACGATATAAAAAAGTTAATGTTTTCATTAATTATTTCTAAGCAAATACTGTTTTTGCATATTAATATGAAATGTATACCACGAAATCCCTATAACATCATTTTACGTGGTAATATATAGAAGTTGAAATAAAAATATTATATTGTCTGAAATATTTTATATTTAAACATTGTAAATAAAATAAATTACTTCACTCAGAATTTGGTCAAATATCTTTAATAAAATATAATTCCGATCATATGAATCATCCGGCCATAATCTAAAAACAGTTACATTAATTTTTTTTGTTAATATTCAACAGACGAAACATCTGTTGCAAATTTTTTATCGAAACGAGTTTGTAAAACAATCGGATGGAGAAATTTTACATAAAATAATATTAAACCGAAATAATACAAAATAGTCTTTTATTGGTAAATATTTAACATTATCAATATATATGAATGTTAATGTTAAAGTATGTTGTAGTATGTTGTAATGTTCGCGTCATCTTTCAAAATATAAAAGGTATCCAATAAATATTGATTTTTAAACAATTACATTTTTTTCGTTTATATTGAAAATGTCTCTAGAAATATTTTTTATATAAAATGTTCAAATCCTATTTAATTACGATTTAAGTTATGCAAAGTTTCCGTCCAACATTTTCACGAAATATGTATTATGTATAAAAATGTTCTTTATAATCATACTTTGAAATAAATACAATGGAACATCAGACCTGCTGTTTTTTCTTCAAAATTCCGGAAGATTTCATGATGCTTTATTAAAAACTGACATAATAAAGGCTTCACGTGAGACTTGCTCATTATTTTCCGATGCTTTATAAAAGATTTTTATTGACATTATTTTGAGAATACCTTCTGTATAATAAGTTTTATCATATTTGATGTGGTAAAATATTTTCATAATTTACTTACTGCCAACGTTGTCCAAACCTATAACCTACACCATATATCATACAACATCAAGTCGTGGATATACATGCGTGTGGCGAATAATTAATTAATTATGAAAATTTCTCTGAATAGATTAAACTATAAATATTCTTCTTAATCATTTCCACATTCTTTAAAAATTTGTTGTCAAACTCTTTTCCATTATTAACTTAGATTAATTAGTGTCCACAATAGTTTTACCTATTCATTTAATCAATATTTAAATGTAAAAAAAGTGAAATATGTTTTATCCTGCAGCTGCGCAAGTAAAAACGCTATTTTTCTCCTGGTGTCGCAAACTCTGTTAACTATTAAAGATGTAGCAATTGCATGAAACTTTCTATTTCATTTTAGAATAGACGCCTCTCTCAATTATTTGTCTGAAGACAACAAAATTAAAATTATTTTTGCACTCATTCAAGCACAGTACAGATGAATTCTCTGTACAAAAAATTAAGTACTATCTTAAATTTGTTATAAGAGTGAACGAATAGTTTTCTTCATTGATAAATTTTGTAAAATTATTATGAAAATATATTGAGTAAATAGATGTTTTTTACAAATACAAAACTAATTTAAAATGTAATGTGAATTTGAAAAGTAATTTCAATATTACTAATAATCTTTAGAAATAAACCTAAACTGGAACTACATAATATATTTTTTGCAATATTTAATCACACTGAAGCAGGGATACAAATGAAACCCTAGAATTTTACAAACGTAGCGATGAAACTTTTAAATGTGTCTTATTGTGACAACCTCAAACGCCAACGCCCATAAATCAACAACAGTTTCAGAGGAAAAGTCATCATTGATAGTTGAAATGATTATATAGGCATAACACTTTTTATGTGAGCAATTAATAGGTCTGACTGTTTAATAATCCTTATCTGAATGGCTTAATTAACAGAGTTAAATGTCTATAATAAAAAAAAATTCATCGAACTATATAAGCATACATGTTAATTCGTCTCTCAAAAACACGCAAACCAATTTTACAATTAATTCGTTTCAATGATAACGATATTGATTGTCTCAACCAGTTTTAATAAGCAAATTTAATTTAGTTAAGTAATTAGGCGGGGTTGAGGTATCTCGACAGCTTCAGTAAGTCACAATCACAATGAAAAACAAAACGTAAAGATTATAGCGGAATTTTGAATGCATCGTTTGTATTATTAATATGTATTTTATTCTTATTAATAACGTTATGGAAAATGGGAAAATATAAAAAAATTTATAACCTCCCATACAATTATTATCAAAGGTTATATAATAAATTAAAAAATACAGTAGTTCAAAAATGTATTGTTTGTATATTGAAAGTATAATCAAAACAATAAAACAATTTTTTCGTCACAGAACTACTTTCAAAAGAGTGATAAAGCTCTATATGAAAGAAATGTGGACAAGGTATAAGCAATTGTATAAATAAACAGTTTGTAACCAATAATGATATAAAATTAAAAATACTAATATCGTTTCAACTTCAAAATAGAATTTACTTGTACCTATAATCATATATTTCTCAGTTATCATTCATAGAGTTTTTATATAAAATATGAAGAATATTACAACAAAATTAGCTTATTTTAAAATTTTTAAGGATTATGAAAAATAGAATATCTTACGATAAAGTCTGGGAGGTTAAACATCTGTTTAACTTAATTGTCACTCAAATCTATTTAAAAATATATTTATTTCCTTTTAAGATATAAACAATCAAATATGTTTTCAATCTAAAAAAGGAATGAATGTTAGCTTGACAAATTGTCAATGAATTAAAATTGAAAATAGGGCTCTTTGATTATTTAGAATATTATTTTGATATATTAAGAAAATTAATTCATTGCATAAACACTAACTTTTAACACATTGGGGATTTTCTGTCAATCTTAATTTGTCATTAATAATATTTTTTGTACCTTCCTTTTTAGGCATTTATCAATTAATTGTATTATTCAGAACTTATTATCCACAAAGACATCATACTATCTTTGTGTCACATTTAGATATACTTCGTACAAGAGTATGAACTGTATAAAAATATCAAAGAAAACGAATCTTATAAATACAATAGCAATGGTGTATTCTTCTTATTTTTTACACAATTCACTATCTTCGTTAAGTTCATAAGCTTTAGAAACTATTTATACAATTTATACTATTTTAACTTTTAATTAATGTTTTCGGCTAGATTTCGTTGCTTCACTAATTTAGAGTTAATTAAAAAATTTCAGCTTTAAATTTTATTTCAGTGTCAAACATAAACGAAGAAATATTCATTAATTTAAAGGCTAGATGATATATTTGTTTAGTTTTAAATGTTTATTTCTTCAATAAATCAATAACAAATAATCCAACTATCGCCAGATTGTTGTAAACAAAAACTTTTTATTAAGTTTAAAAGTCATCTATTGAGATGAGCTGGAGCGTAGCATATAATCACAAGGGTTTACTTTTGCAATTACTAAAAATCCATAAGTGTTATGAAATCAATTCTAGAAATTCGACTTTCTGCCAGAACTAAAGGTGACTGAATTGTAAATTATTATAATAACGAAGCGGGAAAATAAATCAGAAATATTCAAAATGGATTTGAAAGCTTTTATACATCCAAATCGGCCTAAGTAGCGCAATACATTACACAGATTTGTAACAGTAATTTTTTTTAGTTTTCAATTTATAATGTCTAACTCAAATATTTCTAATAATATTGATAATAAAATAAAGACAATAGTAAAATAGATCTAACTTAAAGCAAACATTTCACCAATGGATAGATTATCAAAATTTTAGAATTTAGTATTTTATATAGTTGAACATTTCATTTAGTTGAACACATTCAATAGTTTTAAATAATTGTATTAATTGTACATCGAAACTTAACATTTCTAAAAAGTTTAACTGAATTTATCGGAACATATGAGATTCAAAAAATTATAAAGTATTTAATTTGTTTTCAAAATATTTAATTTTTTGTTTATGGATTTAAACAATTAAACATTTTAACAATTCTATTGCCTTTATATTTGGTTAAAAAAATTACGTAATTTAAAAATTACTTTTACAAAATGATTCAACTTATTTTCAATTATTGTTGAAATTATAGAGAAGGATTTTACAGCTCTAAAATAAACTATAAACATTAAAGAATGTTAATAAAATTGAAATCAAAAGGTGAAAAATATTTTTCAAAATCGTTTATGCCATCTGTTTTAAACAGCGATCACTTTTCCGTTTGGGATTTTCTAGTTTACTTTTTTTTGTTCTATTAATTGTATTAATTGTATAATTAGATAGGCTATATACTTTTACTTCTTATTGACAAAATAACAAATTACTTACCTTTAAATCGCTTTAGGCAATTTAGACAGATAATAGTAGCTTCTGTGGACGATAGATATTATTTCTTCAAAATGCAGGTACTCGGCGTCAATCGGAAATGTAAAATAAACTTTTTGAATTTGATTATTTATCGAAGAACATCAAAAAACCACTAAACCTAGCAGTCCTTCTTCGAAATGTACCAAAACAGCTTAAAAGATAAATAAAACTCGAAATTGAAATTAATTGTCAGAATTGTCAACAGCAACTTGCTCAGACAGTTTGATATGTAATTAATGTAAAGTGAAAATATAGCCTATAAGTGATGTCTACTTTTATAAGAGTAGAATCAGGTTGGTTGACAATAGCGTAAATATATATATATATTCTAATTTCCTATTGGTTAAATTGTGAGGCAGGATAAACGTCTTATTCCATAGTTGAATATTTTCCTCTATCCATTAAGAACTTCAGGAAACATTTTAATCAATTCACTTTAGCAACCAATAATTTCTCTGTCATAGTCTTTGAAAAAATTGAAAGAATTAATTAAATATTGATATATTCATAAATCAGTATTTATTATAGTTTACTAATATAAAAATGATTTTAACAATAATTTATACAAACAAATTTTTACCTACATTTAGATAATTATAGATTTATCCATTAAATTGAAACGTATATTTTTTTATGAATTTGTATGAAACTCATAATATCATAAATTTTGGATTTCATTTCAATTAAGATGTTTCAATATTTTTAAGCACAAACCAATATTAACTATATTACAAAATTCGAGACAATACTTTGAAACTTTTTAACTGAAGAAATATTATTTCACAAAAGGAAAAGGCAAAAATTCTTTCATTTTCATTTTCATTTCCATTTTTATTTTCAAATTATATTTTATTTTTTCTTCATAGTATATCTACGTAAGTTTAATAGATATAACAAAAAAACAAATAATCGGTCAAAGAAATAAGTAAGTATAATAGAATATTTACTGTTACTGAATACTGTTATTTATTCAAAAATATTTGACAACAAAAAAACATTTAATTTGGAATTGGAGATATACAAAAATGCCGAGTAGGTAATTGAATGTTTTTGTTTCTTTTCTCTTAGAATTTTTGTTATGCAAAAATATCAAATTTAATTTAATAAATCAACATATAATGTGACAATGTGGAAACTTAAAAATTATAAAATGAAATTTGAATATAAAAGTTAAAGTAAAAATTGTCGAACTTAATTTTGATTATTAGTACATAATAGTACATTATAATTGTATTATATAGAATGACACGATAGTTTATATAAAACTTTAAAAATGGATGTAAGGAACCTTTATTAATTTATATATTCCCCTTAACTTCAAAATTTTTGTTAAATAATTTGAAAGGTAGACTGTAAATCTGTAAATCTGTATAACCACAGATTCGAGTGTGTCGATCTTTAAAACTTATTCTTTTAATTTTAAACATTTCTACATGACTTTTAATGAACTTTTAACATTCATCTTTTATTTAATATTTATTATTATTTATTCCATTTTAGCCACCTTCGATTATCACCCTCTCTTTCTTTACTAAAATTCTATTTATCTTTCACTGTTTTTATTCACAATATTACACAAAATTCACAATATGGAGTGGATCTCCCAAAATGTGTAAAAAGAAATTAAAGTTTTACATCAACACAGGATAAAATATTATGATAAATTATTTGTTTGTTAAAATTTTTTTAACTTTTAAAAATACTGATCAATAATTTAATAAAGTTTGATTTTCTTCTGATCAAAAATTGTGAAATGTTTGTGCATTGTTTGAAAGGGTTAAACATAAAATCTTAATTAAATTTCAATTTTCTATTTTGTGGTTCCATTAAATTTTACATATTTTTTTTAACTAAAAACAAAAAATCCAAGATTTGCAACAATAGATAACGATTAATTAATTTATTAATTAAAACGTTTTAAATAATTTATAATTTTGCAACATTAAATATATAAAAAAAAAATAAAAATTCGATAAATTCTTTAACTAAAAATAAACCATTTTCTCTTGAATTCGTCAACTGTATAGCTAGCTATAAGTTCTATCCGTCTAAATTTCAATTGGGTTGTGAACAAAACGGAACATACAAACAAGACTACTTTTGAGGAAGTGCAGATAGCCGGTAAGTTCGAACTAGATGTGTCCATCCAACCTCCTGCAAACATCTCCCAACCGGGAAGTGTGTTTCGCAGTATTAAATACATAGTCCCAATTCTCACACTTATAATAAAAATTTTTACAAGAAAATTATTCCTTTGATATGTTTATTATTCGCTAATGCAGCAATTTTTTTAAATGAGAAAAAATACGAAAGGGAACAATTTTAAATTCACTTTTATTATGTCTATTATTTCAAAAAGACAAGTGTTGTAATAGAAAAGGATTTTTTAAATTACAATTTGTGAATTTAATTCCATTTAGTTCATTTCTTTTTCATTCCAATTCATTTTTCATTAATTCAGTACATCCATTTTTCCCATTAATTAGAAAAAAGGTATTTATAACAAACTTTTTCTTTACAAATTATATTGAGACAAATTAAAAAAACGTCTTTTTAATTTACATATTTACGTTGTTGATGAGCTGATATATTATATATCAGCTAACTCATCAGCAAACTCTCATAAAATAAATTTAACGGAAACAGATTTCAATAGATTTCGTTATGGTTTATTTATGACCTCTATATGTTAACCTACGACAGTTAATATGTATGTTATATGTTGTTAGCTCTCTCCGTTCAATAAAATATACGCGCTACCCACACTAGGTATATTGAGACTTAATAAACTAGACATTTTTGTAACTGCTACTATTCACAAACGGTTAATAGTTTGAAATAATTTTAAATACATCTTATAGCGCCGCCTCATCTTAATCAGGAAGCCAAATTACATACCCATAGCCCAGACTTCGAAATATAAAGTTTCAAAAATCGGATATTTTCGTCATTATTCTTCTCTTTATTCTAATTATTCAGCACCGATAACGTCACCTAAACTTTAACCGATTTTGATAACATTTTCAACATACATTAGAAATCTGCTAAAGATGAGAAATATGATTTTTTTAAGATAAAAAACGTTGTTAGCATAGCAACAATGGTTTTAACCCTGTCATTTAATCACTATATACAATTTTGAAAAAAAATTGACGTTTGTTATATTTTAAAATGGCCTCATATAAATTATTATGTCAATTTTCATAATCATGCCTATAATAAAACGTAAGATATAAAGTTTTAAAGACATATTCTTTTTGTAGTTTATTAGTCAAACAAGCGCAATTTTATAAACTATAGAAATTTTTTATAGAAACAGTTGATAATTAAAATCTATAATTTAATATGAGCTAGGTATGGGAAAATTTATATCGTAATAATATTTATCTAGATCGGCAAACTTAATTAAATCATGTCGCAATATAAACAATTAAAAATTAAAAAGAATTACAATATAAATAAAATTTAATAATGGTAATGTGGAAGTTAATTTTGAGTCTTTATAGCTTCGGTTCATTAATAGCGCTCCACAATGCGAATTATTTTAAAATTATGATGTGTTTTTAAATGTGACTGTGACACAACTGGCTAGTTTAGTGAAGTCCTATATAATATCTATTGAGTAGGACCACAGGAAAAAGTTTTATAAGCCTCTGGTTCCAAAAGTCTATAAACTGTACATCGTTTTTATAAAAAGTTTATACAATTTTTTCCTGGGTCGCTCGCACATAAAATCCTATGTCGATCATACATGCGAACGACATACATGAGAAAATAATGAATATATAATTCAACAAAATGGCTCAAACCACAAAAGAAATGATATACAAAAAATTCTGTTTGCTCTCACGAAAATAATATCTGATTTGAGCTAATTACGTTTTATAGAAATTAACATATATGTAAATAATTGTTCGAAAGGCTGAGTGTAATAAGTATTAAACTACGTTAGTTATAAAGTTGTTCTATAGGTATCAATTTAATTAGCAGTTAGTTTTATATAGGATCATGTTGGCATTTAGACAAAAACAGTTTATATATTATTAAAATAATCAGTTAATATTTTCGAAAGAGCTAAGACAATTTATCGTATATCATTTCTTTTGTTGAATAAGCTAACACAATTTTGTCCTTTTGACTAATAATAAATGGATATTTTAAAAAGAAGTCTCCCTTGAGTGGCCTGTCTGTAGAATAATTAGATTAATTTCAAAGATTAAACTTAATATAATTACAGTATTCAGTATAGATTAGAAAAAACAAAGGATTTTGAATTATAGAGTTTAAACATTGGTAAGATTTGTACCCAATGCCCAACAAAAATTTAAATAAAAAATATTTTTTTCTTTTTAATTTTTTTTATAATGTTTTATTCATTGTAGAAAAAAGAATAAATTATATCGGAATTTTGTAATACGGTCAGTAAAAATTTTATTATATAAAAATGAAAAATCCATATTTAAATTTCATTTTCTAAATATCTTAAAGAGAAAACAAATAGAAATTATATTATTATTACGTATATACCTAGTACCTACATTATAACAGTAAATATATATGCTTACATATCCTTAGATATTGGGCAGAATATGAATAAAACAGTCATTTCTGATATCTTAAACTGTCTTTAATTTACCTATATAATACTTAATATATTAAATGCGTATCATATATGTACAAAATTGTATACATTAAACGTTTAAAGCTATACCATAAATAATATCTATCTTTTTCTGCCTATTTTATATCGGATACACGTTATTACTTGTATATAGTGCAAGGTAATATGCAAACTTTTCTTAGCTATACAACTTGATCAATTTTTCCTTCTTGATAATATTTACCCACTAAGATTTGTTATCCCAAGGGGTGACTTTTAACACTTGCAAGGCATATGTCCCCCGGAATGATCTGCCATGAATTGGATGAAATTGACTTTATTTATACGCCTGACTGGGTTGTTTTTCAACATCTTAATATTATAGTTTACCTCAATACAACAAACTATAGTCTATATAAGTAGGTATTGCGTGTTTTATAAAATCTAAAATTTATACCGCGCATAAGAATAGATAAAAATATAAACTATCTCCTACAAAATTCTATAAATGTTCCGATTAATATTTTGTTGTCTGACATTCTCTTCTAAAAATACTTAAAAAAAACAATTTGATTAGTATCACAATTAATCGTTCGTATAATAGATGAATATTGTTTAAATAAACACTTCCTACATATAAAATATAATTAATAACATGATTATAACCAATTGAATATTTTTATAAAACGATTAATATGTCTAGTAGCAATTAAAATTAATTAATTCGATCTGTTGCATCTTTTTTAATCTGTTCAAAAATATTTTATTTGACTAGATTACTATTTTTATATATATTTAGATTTAACGAAATAAAGTAAATTGTAGTTAACATAATGTGAAAGGCTATAAAATAGCTTGTTTAGAAATTGATGTAATGTTAAAACCAATTATTCTGGACACTAAATCTTTTTCAATCACATTTCTGAAAAATTATCTACAAATCTTTCGAATTTCAAGGAATCGCGATCTTTATTTATAAAAAGCACATATATTTTTTATTTGTGCGATATCCTTTGATTTCAACATATTCTAAAAATGATAAGTATATAATTTGAATTAAGATAGACATATGTAAACTATTAATATTGTTTTAAGTATTTTCAATTTGTATTTATTATTAACTAAAAATTATATTTTTATGGACAATCACATATTTTTCTAAAAAATTTAATACTATTATTTCTTTTAATATACGTTGTCGGCCGGTCCTGTGAGGCCCTAAACATATTAAAATTAACGATTGGACAATTTATCCGTCTTACATCCATTCAAAATTTAGTTATAATACATTTTGAGAAATATCTTTACTAATCCTCGTTGTGAGACCTAAATTGGCCAAGAATAATGACGACACATATATTAGACTAAATTCTAAAAATATAGAGAAGTGATGAATTAAACAGCTTTAGAAATAACCAGAGTACAGTGCAATCTAATTTTCCGAGACTACCTTTGTTTTCCCAGTTTATTAAAAACTCATATCAAGCTATTGATTTCTGTCTTCAATAAGAAATAAATACTTTTAAAGATCGTATTTACTGAGGTTGGTCAATATTGTAATAATTAAATGAATTTAATAAACGAGGTTACGGTTTTAAAGAAACATCTAATTTTTTAAAAAAATAACACAATTTAAAACTTTAAAAAATATAAACATTACATGTTGTAAACTTTATTCAATCCAAAATTATATATATATATATGTGTATTATGTACAAACTATACAGAACAGGTCTGCCTAAAATAAACCACCTGTGACGTTTTAATAGATATTACAAATCAAAACAAAACTCAAAGAAGGTAAGTTGCAATTCCACTTTCGGTTAAATTTTCATTCACTTTTCTCCTTGCATCCTTTATATCACTGGATTTCACAGGGTGAGTTAATTTCATTTCCACCTGCCTTAAAGATAAAAATAATAATCGCCTTAGAAACAGAGGCTATCAAGAAAAGCAGAATGCTCTCTTCCTGATCTGAAACTCCAATTCTCCTAATGAAGACCAACAATTCGTAGCAACAATGTTCACAGAGGACTCTTATAGAAGGGAGAAATGCCTTTTCCAGGAAATAACTCCAAAACATCAGATACAATTTTTCTTGACAAAAGAAGAACTAAGCAAGGTTAAGTTGTGGCATATTTTGACACTTAATATTAACAGTAGTATACAAAAAAGGTCACATATTTGACTTTAACACTTAATAACATACGTGTACTGTTCAAAGCATTTACACAATTTAAATCTAGAAATTTAATTAGCCAATAATAAATATTCCTACTTTCATTCACTGAATTTTGTGAAGTCTCAAGAGTACAAGCAGAATATTATAATACACATAGTACACATCGTTATCGACTCTACAAGTCGGTTCTGTTTGACCATCGACTTTTTAATTAAAAAGAGAACTAATCAAAGAGCGTTTCAGCCGGATTCTCGAGGAGATAAGAGAGCGGGAGATGGATGGAGCAGCTCAAGGAAGAAAGGTCTCATATATTAATAAACGGAGGCAAGCAATCGGAGAAGAGAGGGTAGCTAGGTTAGCAACGAGGCTGCTTTGTCCACTCCTTTCATGTTCTAACATCCGGGGCATGGGTCAAATAAACAGAACTGCTTTTGATTTAATTTCACTAAAAAAATGCGAAATACTTCAAAATTTATTATAAAGAAAAATTAGTATTTCACATAAAACGGGTTTGATTGTTCAATTAATCCGAAGTTAAGATTGCCGGCCATTAGCACGAATGTCGCTCGCGGGTTCTAGTTCAGAACCCGGTTCATCGGAAAGTTTGTCCAAGAGTTTGAAGGACACAGTGACATCTGTGAGGCTTGGATTGTTCTCCTCAAGGCTCACAATCCACGCACGGAGACAGGAGTAGGTCTCCCTACCGAGGATGGAGATCCCGAGAATTGTAGACTCTTCCTGTTCGTGAATACTGGGCGGTACCAGAACAGAACTTGCCTCGGTGTCGTCTTCGCCGAAGCAGGTCCGCCAGTTGAAGGAGTCTGCAACAAGGTCGAAGAAAGACTAATAATCACCGTGAACAACTACTTTAGTGTGATTGATAGCAATGAACTTTAAAAAAGACATACGAATGAAATCCATTGTTTCTTAATTAAAATCCGACTTAATCCCTCAGACAATTATTGTTCTGGTCTTAGTATAATTGTTTATTATCAAGTCCTGTAACAAGTATAATAAACTTTTAATAGTCGGTGCACATTTCTTTCAGCATTATATTATAATTAGGTGGCAATCGAAGCGTGCACCCTTTCAACCCAGATATGATAAGATAATTACGTATACTGAATGGCATATACAATAGTAGAATACACTTTAATATAAACTTCTTTTTCAATTATATCATGTTAGTTAGTCGTGGTTATTAGTTACAATACAACCCGTTGCCTGCCAGTGCTCAAAGATATAATACAAATTTGTATAAAAAACGAGTCACGTATCTAGGTTTCTTCAGATACATAAAGAATAGTCAGCCGTTACTAATATTTCAAAGAAACATTCTAGTAATCTTTTCTGGCTGTAAATATAATAATTCTTAGACAAGTTTATATACAAATATATAATAGAATAATTTTTAAGAATAACGATGTTATGTAGAAAGACTTTTTAATATATTTATAAAAGGTTTTACAGTTGCATGGAAAGGAAACGTGTTTTAACAAAGTCTATATTAATAATACAAGTTGTACAGTAAATAATAAATAATTCAATGCTATAAAAAATAACAAATTTTTAAAAATTAAAGAAACAAAAAAGATCTTCATTAAATAATCTAAAGTATTGACACTTCAAAAAGAAAACAGTGTGGTTTGATGTGTCATAAAAATAGCTCCCGTACGCTATTGCTGTGCAAATTGATTTTTTGCTGTTTCTGATAGATTTAGGCCTCAGTGATCGAAAAATGGTGGGGTACAAATTTTTATCGGCCCCGGACTAATAATGAACTGATTTTGACTATTTTGGTGTCTTATTGTAGATTTTTATGGTTCTGAATTCATTTCTGAACGTATAGTATCATCATTTTGAGTCTCAAAATCATTACTTTGGGGTTCAGACCCACCAGATCTCCAGGAGAAACCAAAATCGATGATTTGCAATATTGAACGTATTTTTGACAATTATATTGTTATTTTGGAGATTTTTGTCAATGTCCTCTCTGGTTCCAGATACTCAGCATTCATGAACACCTAATCAGATGTCTAAAATTATCTAATCCTTAATCATTAAAAAGGGTAGCCTAATTTTTTGTACTAAGTCAACCACGTAAAAACTGTTAACAAGCTAGTTCTTTTGATTCTTCATCTACATGTATATCAGTACTCCCAAAAAACATTGTCAAAATGGACCAAGTTCGAAATGGCCGTCACTGCCATATAAAATATTTAAATTCCATATCTAACCAATAGATAGAAAAATGTATATAAAGTATCTAAATACATCATTATTTTTTTCAAAAAATGTCCTTATATGACGTCATAGATATATAGACGTCCAAAAATATGTTTTTAGTGAATATCTCAGAAAGGAAGCAAATGAGACCCTATAAAAAGATAAGAAAATGATTGTAATCTATCAGATAGGGTAGGATAAAAGAATAGAAAATGGTCAAAATGGTCAATGGACAAAAAGTGATATTTAGGCATAAAACAGCCCTTTTTGACCATTGAGTGATTTCTGAACATTTTCTAGACATTAAACCTATCCTATCTGATAGAGTAGGGTCCCTTTTGTATACAGATATTGAGTTTCAGATGCTTCCTTTTGAGATATTCAATAGAAAACTTTATTTTTTGACGTAAATTTTTTAGATAAATGTCTATGACGTCATACATAGAATTTTTTCAAAAAAATAATAATGTATTTAGATGCTAAGAACCTGGAACCTTAAGACCGAACCAGACCGATAAAAACGGGGTTCAGAAGTCTGAAAATTTGAAAATCGCTAATACCAAAATCTATCATAAACTGCAAAAAAAATCATTTGCACAGCATAGCGCGCGTAATGTGCAAAATGTCCTCACTACCGCACTAATATGTGATTTGAATCATTTTCAACACAATGTGAATGCACAACAAAATGTTTAAAAATCTATAAGTATCGCTTCATATAGCACGATAATTTAATTGAAATGTTAATTTTAAAATAATTATTTGTGAAAGAAGTTTCGACTCGTTTTATACAATTTACAGTAAATTCTATTCCTTAGCTCTAACTATTAAACGATTCCTACACTGTTCTCAATCAATCTAAATTATAATAATATATAACGCGAATAATCACACACTCAACAGTGACCTTTTTCCCGGCTAAACTGTCGACAATCACTTTACAGTAAGTATCTAGTGAATAAGCGTAGATGTAAAGCAAATATATTTTTTTAAAAGTCACCTATTGAAGTTATAGTTATAATTCACATCAGATAATAGTGATATCACTCATACATTATAAAAAAATTCTTCGATTAGTTCCTTGCCACTATACAACTATGTTTTTATTTGAACTTCTTCTATTTTTCCTAGATCAGTTTATTCACAGAATGGTTGTTATGAAACCCAATCATATTCAGTATTGTAGCTACAATATACTCACAATATAGAGCTATTTCTTTGTTATTAGTACAAAGACGCCATATTGATTTTTAAATTAGTTGTTCAAAATTAATCTACACTAAAGAATGCAAAATCAGTCATAATTATAGTTTAAAAAAATAATAATTCACTCACAATGATAGAGCAGACGAATCAAATGTTGTCTAAATAAATTTGTATGGATTTTATATACAATTTAAAGAAATCTATAAATATAATAATTTAATAATTATAAAACTACATATATTATATAGACAAAAGAATGTCATTATGTTAATAACAACAATAAATTTATTTTTAACGCACCTTTGTAAGTATGCTACAAAATTCAAGTGTATTTAATTCTATAATGACAGACGAATTAGCTTTGCCAAACATTTAAACAATTTTCCATAGAATAAAAATAGATGACGTTATTTTAGACCTTTTTCAAAAAGTATAACAAACAACGCATTGTAAATGAGTGTTTTAATTTTATAAGTACACATAATTAAATAGTCATGTATTTTTTTTAGTGTAAAGAAGGTTCTATAAAAGTTTGATTCAATGTTAGTTTTATTAATTAAAATATGGAAATATCAATCCAAACTGTACAAATTCCGGAAATACGATGGCATCGATAAAAGGACAACTTTCAAGATGTCTATTTGACCACTTAGGCCTCAGAGTAGCTCATTTGTGTGTATATGTCGTGAATATATATTAGAAAATTAGTATTTTTCCTGAAATATAAAAAATAATTTGAAACATAAACTTTTTAAAAATGTGCATGCGCTTAAAATCGTTAGAACATATTTTTTTGTACGTAGGTACTGTTATTAATATGATAATTTCAAATTCTTTAATTAGTTTAATTTCAACAGAGAATTATAATTATGAACGTTTGTTTGGTCAATAATTTCTACAATATTACACTATACACAGCTAACCATAAGTTCCTGATATTTACATTGCAATTACAAATCACAATTAATTGAAATAGAGATTTCTCGGTCAATTCTGTCAGAGTTATAATTCCTTCACGAAGGTAATCATGTAACATGAAAAAACATTATGAACAAACCTAATTATGCATTGACTCAAAGAAGCACAGTTGTTGATACCATGGTGGGAAACATGGTATCATCTGCTTCCCGTGTTTACTGAACAGCCCATAATAAACACCTTTAGAAGTAATTAATTATTGTGGATAGAGAAAGGTGATTGATCTAGCTTTATAAATTATAGATACTATTAACATCGAGCTATAAGCTACCAACTTAGAAGGTATATATAATAATAAATCAGTTCTCTAAAGGTTAATAGTTGGTAAGAATTTATGTCGTACATAACAGAGATGTTTTCCAATAATAAACAACATATGTTTACCCTTATCTTCAGAAAAATAATACATTACTTGATGTAAAATATAGCGCATAGACGTGTATATATGTACATAAAAAAGTAAATTAACGATAGCATTATCAAAAGATTAAAAACAAAAGATATCGAAACTTTTTGGATCTGCAAAGATTCATATATTTTATTGAGTGGACATTTAACTATGCAAGTTAGTGGTAGTGGGAGGTGTGAGTTACACTTATATTGCATATAGCTGAGCTTTAGTCTGTATTCAACTATTAATTCAAATTTGTGCAACTGTTCTGCTTATTTATAACTTTCAAGGTTAAAATTTTTCAATTTATACGCAAAATTTTGTGCGATTTATATAAAATATTCATATACAGCACCATGGCGTTAAATAATGAGGCACATTTTGTTGGCAAAAACGAAATTACTACAACAACGATCTGACTAGATGTCAAATCTACGTATAAACAATTTCAAATAGATAAAACTGATGCAAAATGATGACGAAATAATAGATTAATTATAGTTCGTAAAATGTTACAATTCCGATATCCACCCATATCCTAATATTTAGAGAAAGCAGCTATTCGGATACAAATATAAAATATATTAATTATTCCTAGATCAGAAGTAAATAATAATCTTGTAAATAAATATTTAATTCTTTAATAATTTTCCGGAAAATAAACCACACAAAAAAAAGACTTAAAAAGAGAACTTTACTTGTGTCGGTGAAATGGAAACATTGAAATATATCTGATTTTTTATTTCCACTATTAAACTGTACATTTTTGTTAAAAAAATATTTTTTATATATAAATTAATATAAAAACTTTGTACAGAGACAATTAACAGTTTTGTAACATATTTCCTACCTTTCCCTTTTTATACTTTTAACTCGTGCAACTATTTATTGTGGACAACAAATTATCTAAAAATCTAAGTATTTTTCTAGTGATAACAAATATTTTGTAAAATAGAAATAAACGATTGGAATCTAAAAACTATTTCATTGCTATGCAACATTTTAAACTTTTTGTTGTAGTAGCAGAACTATATTCTAGATTACAGAAAGCAAGACTAAAGTAGTTTTAAACTTCTAGAGATAAGAAACCCACTGATGATATCCTTGTAAAACTAAATGTTTCGCATAGTGATTCGCCTATGATTAGATTTGTATATGACCCGAATTGGAAGTGACTGAATGTTTGACGTACAAAGTTCCAGTGTCGACAAGTTAAAGTGAAAAATGGGTATTTCAGAGGTTGAGCCAGGCTGTAGGCAATTATTTCCACTTTTCGCAAGACAGCCTTTATCGGCAAATATTCTTATCCAATATATGTGTTATCAATACACTAAATCTGTATATGCCAAACTTAAACGGATTTACAATAAAACTCAGACATGCTTGCGACGATAAATTATTAATATATCATATCAGATTACACAGGAAATAATGGAACTGTATCCTATTAGTAAACAAACAAATTGTTTACAATTTCAACCCGTAAACTGTAAATATTGAAAGACGTTTTTGAAAGATAGTATAAATATATAAAACTTACTGGTTATTCCTTTTTTAAATTATACATAATTTTAATCATTTCTATAAAAAAGGGTACAATAAGTATAAGTACAGTCACGTTTTATTACAAAGTACTTTATAAAGTGCGCATACATACATACACCCATCCATATATCTCTCTTTAACGGCCGCAATAAAACAGCATGATTGTAATGGAATGGATTGTAACCTATAATAGGATAACCCCTGAGTATACCTAAATCTCAGGAACCAATATGAAGTTTTAAAGTAAATCTACAAAAACGCCCATACAACTTTAGAAGACATTTCTCGCCATATGTGACCAAATCTATAGGGATTGTGATCAATTTTCGTGTAATTTATTCTACCATTTTAGAGCAGTTGTAATGAAACATCGCAACCAGCGGGCACTTAGTAACGACGTTCTCTAAGGCTCAATAAAAAATTATGATTTTAATTATTCAAGTGGAAAACAAATAAATAAATCGTAAATTGCCTCTGCCTTTTAAGTAAGAGAAATAACCACAGAAAGATGAAATACAAAGAAGAATTAACATCTTATTGTTCCTATGAAGAATAAATATATAACCTTTAGTCATTTAAACAAACAAAGCTATATAAGATAATTAATTGCTGCCCGATATTCACATTAAAAACAAATGAATTCATGAATTCAGAGGTATTTTTTACGAATTTCAACTAAACTTGAATACAATATTTAACAAAAATATTGTAAAGTAAATCACAAATTAAAATGAATTAATTAATCATTAAGTATAAACCTATCTAAACGAATATACTTATGCAAATAAAAAAGGTTAAGTCATACTTTATAAAAAAACATTGATAAAGATCTTTCTAAGTATGTAATGTTAAAAAAGATTCGAGTGATGTGAGAAAACTGTATCGAAAATGACGCACAAATCATTTCCAACGCCTCGTTTAGTTGACAAGTAATTAAAGCTACTTGGATGCACCTGAAGTTAGACTACCTATATCTCCTTAAGAACATTTATAATAAAGTCAGCCAGCAGGGATTGGAAATTTAGTAATAATAAAAAGAAGAAAGGGTATACAGCTGTTGGAAAAAATTAGCAGTAAAAATTGTAAAGTTGATTTAAAAAATGTACTGCACTTAAATATAATTCTGTAGATGAAATGCTAACCAGATTTAAAAGATGGTTAGATCTCTACTTTGGAAAGATTGCAGTAATTACACTGTACAGTAATTACAGTAATTATAATTTCAATGAAATGTTATAAATTAATAACAACAATTCATGAATTTTTATTTTTCAATAGTATTGTAGTTGATGTCCGCATATATTTTTTGACAACACTTTAGTAACTTTGAACTACAAAAACAATAAAAAGTATATATTTTATAAAATAGAAATGTTTAACAGAAATATCATTCCATCAACAAAGAGGCCCAAAAATCAGATTTCTACAAACGATTAACATTTAATATGAAAAATCTAGTTACCTATAAAGAATGATTCAAAATTTGAAAAAAAATCAATATGAGAAGATTATATTCATGACATTAAAACAATTTTTGAATATCAATAAACTGATTTCGGTTATAAAACCCAATTCGAAAAATAAAATAAAATACAAAATATATAATTACAGTAAAATAAAATTAAACCTATCTGTGATAAAATTAACCTCTAAAAATATATGCTATACGAATTAAATTAATTTGAAAAATATCAATTATCAAATAGCTTTATCCCTACTTGAGTGTTTATCACAGAAGACATTAAGTCGAAATTTTGCATTTTATTGCATATTTTTATTATGTGCCTCTGTGATTCACTAAGCCATATACGATAAATTCAAACAATTAAAATTCTTTAAAAGCCATAAATTAAAATGTTCATTTGAATATAAGCTATTCATATAAAGATTTAAAATATATGATATCCTTAGATTAAAAAAAAGTTTAACAAAAATTATTTACGAATAATGATAAATATTGATGTCTTAACAAGTGCTGTACCGTAATGCATTCTCATAAATCGAATTTTCCATATATATTTTTGATTACGAAAAAATTAATGCCGTAAATAAACTTTTGTTCAGGGGGAATTAACTTACAAGTGTATTAAAGCTATTTTAAAAATTATTTATATTACTAATACCCGCATAAATACAAAACTATAAGATCAATTATAAAATCAAATCGGTTAGAAAAATAATTAATTGATTAAATTAAGATTCAATAAAATAATTTGCTGACTAAATTATATTTTTAGATATAACAAAATTCGCTTTTTATATATTAACTTATCATTACTATTTAACAACTTTCAATTATGATATTATGTGATTCAATTAATAAAATAAACCGGACAATTTATCACAACGTTCGTTTCTAGAAATAATATCTATGATAATATTTATTTTCTGAGTTTTATCTCAAATTAGAAACCTCGTATAATATAAGTTGATGCTTATATTATTCAAATAAATCATATTTTGTAATATTAATATTGAGTTTCTGGTTTTGTAGTAATTAATTATTATTAAATATTTATATTTTAGCTGAAACCAAATAATTCTTTTTTGGTGGGGGTATGAAGCTGATTCATCTTTTTCTTCTAAAGAAGGAAACGAATACCTACCTATACCTACAGGTAATTTATAAATCAGCACCGGAACATCACAACTGTAAGTATGAAAATGAATGTACATGAATGTAATAAGTATGTACATTCACGAAAACAATAAAAAATGCTTTAATAACTTTAATATGTGCAATAGTCTGTAAGCTGCTTGCTGCCTGGTGATTTTTCGTGTGTTTAGCAGGTCTTTATAGGAGTTTATTTAATGTGTATACATGTTATTACCTAAACCGTTTAGAAAAATCCTATAAATATACAAAAATATACATGATTTTGATACTGATTTAATAATCTTTTAGAAAATTTAAGCGTTACAGATAAATGTAGCTCATTGGCTACAAAGTTTTGCTTTATTCAACATAACTGAAAGCAAATTAAAAAAAACAATATTATATATTTTTTTTTAAATTGAGAGGACTTCACTTTTCAAGTAACCTCTCAGCTCATTACGATTCGAGCTGTTTCAAATTTTACCAAAAGTATAATACATGGTGTTTATGCACAGCATTACCAGTTGTTGTTAAGAAAAATAAAAAGTAATTATTATACAAAAATTCTGTTTTACTCTGCATGTTTTTCTTGCTTTTTGCGCCCTATTTTGCTTTCAGAAAGAACATATTTTGAGAATTATATGCCAACAGAGGTAATTAAAAGTAGACTATTTGTAATGTATCATTGTAAAATATTGGGGATATTATAATCTATAGGGTATACTACAATGTTTTTAGGGTAGTTTTTGTAGAGGGTTGAACCTATTTTTCGATTATATCAGCGAGGTTTTGTGTTAAATAATACCATTCAATCCATATTTTTTATATTTTTATTACATTTTAAATATTATAGTTAATTTATTTGACACTAAATTAGATTCATTTTAATATTACTTATGATCATTTTAACTAAAAATCATTTGGTAAACATATTATAAATAATGTTTTGAGGTTGAAATCTAAAATTGATCTCAGTTAATTCGACGGTAATTTTAATATAGACATGGAGTACATTGTTTATGGCGAATTATTTTACATTGGAATTAAACAATTGTTATTCAATAATTATAATTGTAAGCAAAACAAAAATATTTCATAAGTAGAATATTGACTCCCTTCTCGCATATTTAAACATTCATTCCTTTATTATATTTGTGTAAAGAAATTATGTTATAAATCATTTATTTACAGAATGACTGCCCTTCCCTTCAGACCCCAACTGGCCACATTTTGGGTTGATGGCAAAGAACTGGCAAAAAACAGCTGATGATGTGCAGAGAAACACGATATATTCTGTACAATTAACTGGAATTTTAACATGAATTTTACTATAATAAATTTTGCAGAATACACCGGTCTTTCACTTACTCAATTCAATGGGAGACAGATGTTCTCCGGTGTCTGCAAAGAAGTTTGCAATTTTAAAAAAAATTTCAATCTACAAGGCACAATCTTCAGTGTACAAGGCGTACCTTCACATAATTTTAAAATGAGACATTAAGCCCATCACCTTATCCCTTCAAAAAGTGTTATCTAAAATAGAGTCAACTCTTTAAAACATCGTTAGTTTGTCCTTATTAGAATTTCTTTATAACTGGATCGGACTTATATTGTATGATATTCTATAATTTTTAAATGTTATATATATGGTAGCTACATAACACGTTATTGTATTAAACATTTACTACATTGAATATGCATTTTATAGGGTTTCCTGTTGAAAGAGGGGAATTTTCCATTAAAACTATATTTCCAAATACCATAAATATGTACCCAAAAATTAAAATCGAAAGCTGAAAATATTTACATAAATGTTTGCCAAACTTTAATGAAACCTAATAACATTATTGTATATACAATATATTATATTACATTATTACACACTTTTGCACACAACTATATTATGTACATCAAAGTAATTCGTTGCGGCTTTTTATCAGGGTCCTGTTTTATTGTGTATGTTGTACTATCTATATATGTTGAATTGATAGCTAATCTGTATAAGAATTTATTGACATGTATTACGTACATAAAGGTGCATTTTGATGACTATAGCTTTTTAGATAATACTTTTCCTTTTTAAACGTTCGTATCCTAGACTTAATATAGTAAGATCTTAATATGTGTATACTGTAATTTAATAGTTTAATTAATTTAATTTAATAGTTTACCTCTTTATGAAATAAATATTTTTCCTTGTGTTTATTACATAAAATAATATATTTGTCACAAATTAGTACACACATTTTTACGATAAAAATAATTGCGTAGATTTTATTGTACTTTTTTGAGAATAGTATTAATGGTAGAAACTGAAAAATATCTATTTAATAATTAGGGATTAATGGAACCCTGTAAATAATATTAGTAGTATGTAAGGATGATGTCTAGGACAGGGGGTCGGGGGCCAGTCTCCAGTTTTTAAAGTATTTTCGTTCTTCGCAAATATATATTTTTTGTTCTTTACCAGTCTTTCCAGTTTCAGCATGTGATATTTATTTTCCTTTGTATTAATTCAAATTAATATCCAATTTATTCAGGGTAAGGGCTATCTTTAATTATCATTTAAAGAATTTGATTTTAGTATTAAAACTTGATTTATTATAGTTAACAATTCAAATTTCGAATTTAAAATTTTAAAAATTGACAAATTTAACATTTTAAAAATTTAAAATATTTAAAAATAAAATAATTAAAATATATATATATATATATATATAAAAATAAAATAATAAAATTTTCTTAAATTAATTCAAATAACTAGTTGACTAATGAGACACTATAGCAATATGCATGTGAGCGTGTTTTGACTTGAACGAAAAGTGCAGAAAGAAGTAAAAAGTGTGCCGGTCTGTTTCGCCAAAAATCAAAGTATCGTAAAGTATGAATATCTATATTTAATCAACTTGATAATAGTCAAATCGAATTCGATGTATGCAATATAGTAACATTGGTTATTAAAATTTGTTAATGTCTTGAGAAAAATCAATAAGTGTATGTCAGGTATCGATAACTGAATTTAATCATGTTTTTAATAGATAACAGAAAATTATGAGTCAGAATCTACAAATTTGCCTAACTATTGTTATCTACAGTTTTATTATGAGTATTGGAGAACCCCATTTCAACGTTTTCTCATACCAAAGAATGTATGAGAATGAAGGTTCAATTTTATCAATTCAGAGGATGTTTGAAAAAGGACGACAAATTTCATTAGTCATTTTTAACTACTTTATCCTATTACTTATATATGCCGCATTTGTGTAGGTCGTTCGGTCAGCTATGATTGGCCAATGTCAATACCTCTTACCCCTTCCCCGAAATAATTTACTATAAACAAGACAACATTCTCCCCTCCAGTCACTAAAAACTCAACATGGCTGAAGTGAAGACGTCTGGATGGTTCTATCCAGGAATTGGAATTATTAAGGATATTTAGTGATTTTATGGATTTTTGCAATGATAATTACCTATAAAAATGTTTGCGATAACATTGCATGAATTTTAAACTATTAGAAATTTGGGCGTGGCTCCTGGGCGATAACACATTTTTAAATGACTACGCAAAATATTACAAGTATTTTAAACTATTGAAAATTTGGGGCGTGGCTCCTGGGCCCTGATATTATTAATGTGAATTTTTAATATGACTTGTAAATAAATATAAAAATGATAATATTAAAAATATATACAACACATATGTATGTTATTAAAAATTTAAACAGTAGCAATTCATGCCATGCAATCTGTCATAGCCGTTTTGTACAAACATCCCGCCAACTGATATGGAACAAAAGTAATCCGACAAGGCTCAATGAGTTTACTGATCAATAGCTGACATTGTACTCTATAGATATTCGACTAAATGGTTTACGCTTAGCGCCAACCATTAATAGAGTATATTTCCACATCCACAGGCTCATCCCATGCAAGGCGGCATCATATATTAAAATAAATTAAAGTATATGTACGCATGGTTATATTATATCAGAACTTTGCATTGCTATACTGTGTCTCATTAGTCAACTAGTTAAACATTAAAAAAAATATGTGTAATATATACTTTCAAAAAATATAAAAAAATAGTTATAATTTTGAAAAATTTTTAAATCTTGAAAAATTTATTTTATTTTACTTTTGAAATTTTAAATTTGAATCGATAACTATAATTAATCAAGTTTTAACAGTAAATTCAAATTCTTAAAACCATAATTAAAGAAAAATACTTAAAAACTGGAAAGACAGCTGGCGAAGAGACGACTGTCGGAGAGCTCGTAAGAAATGAGAATACAATTAACTACTTGCGCACCCCTTATATACTTACCATGATACTTGATTCTTATTAGTTGATATTTTAACATGGTAGGGTGGGGAACCTGTTATCTCCCTACCCCCCGCGCAATAACTCGTTTGGCCTAGACCTCATCCTTAAATACTACTAATATTATGAACTTTTCTTTATATCATCATATTAACTAAATTAACGTTCTTATATCGATAAGAGTTAACTAAATGTATTGTTTATGTATATCATTTCGAATACATATTATGTATAATTTTTACAGTGCTTTTAGTTGTAATTATATTAGAATTTTTAACATAATTTTATAGCATACATGTGTGTTCTGTGGACACACTAAATGAATCCCCAAGTCTAGACGCGCTGGACACGTGTGACATGAGAAAATAAGATGAATCAGTTGATTCATTTATGATATGTGTAAGTCGATTTACTTTAAAATGTGTCTAAATTGATACATATTTCCCAATCACAGGAAATATATTTGACTAGAAATAACTAAATAACATTTGTAGGTAGCTTTTGTTTACTGCTAGCTTAGATCAGTTTGTACTACCAGAATTGTTTGATTAGAGAATTATAGTCCCAATTAAAATGATAACTTTGAGCCGGATAATAAAATTAAATTATTACAATGACAAAACGAGGATAACATGACAACCATAAAATCCAAACTGAAATAAAAAGATGAGATATACATTTTTATTTACATAAATCGACATATTAATTTTACAACAAATATAGTTCGTATTTAGCTCCTATATCACTGTAAACTAAAACTATATAGAAATTATATTAAAAAACCTTCCTAGATTAAAAAGGTAAGAATGAATCTCATAAACTTTAAAGAGGTGTTAACATCTACCGGTGTAAACTCTAATACCGGGCGATACGGTCAATGGATTAACTAATACCATGGACTAAATTTCTGGGAACCCAAAAAAAGAGAAACCAAATTTGAATGTTGTATGTAAGTGTTCCGGAAAAAATATCGTCATAGTCAATTAAAATGTACATGCCTATATTTTCTTTATTAACAACGTAGTTAGTCAAAACAAAATGTCCGCAACCGTTTAAGGGTGTAGATAGGTACATAAAATATCCCTGTAGTCAATTTTAAAATGTCCGAATTAAGTAAAATGTTGTCTATTTCATTATTTTTACTTATTTTAAAATAGTAATTTAGATTGTATTATCTAAGTCAAATTTAGGTACATTATTTAACAATATATTACATTTGTATTTATTTATTATTATTATATTTTCATATATTTCAAAATATTTTTAATATTAAAATGAAATCAATTTATTCTAAATGTATTTTAATAATAGATACAAAATTGATATTTAAAAATAATATACCTAAATTTCATTTTAATACAGTTTAGGTAAATTTACCATTTCAATGACTATTTTAAAACAGAATTAAATAATTCAAGGCTGGCGTGTCGTCTGCTAATATTATATAAATAAGTTATCTTTAATTTGTAATCAAAATGTATATAACTAATCATTTCTAAAACACCAAATCAAACACATAAATAAGACAATATTTTGCCTAATGTTAATCAGCTTCATAGACATAACACTATAACAAAAACTAGATCTGCAATCTAAAATTAAATGCTTAGTATGTGTTGTATATGTTAGGCAAATAACTTCAACCTTACTAACATGCCGGCTAAGAATTTTAAAAGCAATCATTTAAAGTACCTATCTAGATATAATATCTATGATCAGCTTACAATAAAACTTACACGGAAACCCAAAACATAAGACATCAAATCGTCTTGTCTCGTATACGACCTATTTATTCTAATATGCTATGAATTTTAAATGCAATTATTTTAAATTGCAGATCTAGTTAAAGTACCTATCTAGATATAATATCTATGATCAGCTTACAATAAAACTTACACGGAAACTTAAAACACAGGACATCAAATCGTCTTGTCTCGTATACGACCTATTTATTCTAATAAAACACGTTTTCTGATAAAAATTAATTTCCTTCATAACACGAACTACGAATAATCCAACCAATCTTTGAATTCGAAATAGTATACAAAAAATCACTGTAAAATACAGTTTAAAGATATATACCGATACATTTCCCCCTATTTTTAAAGTAATATCGATAATCATAAGAGAAAAAATGTATAGATATGTAAACATTGTAATCTATAATCTCCCCACGTAATCAAAGAGTCAAACTTTATCTTAATTCGCACATTGGATATGACATTGGATATATTTTGTATACATAAAGAGCACCCTAAAACAATTAATAGCACCTATACTGACATTACGCATAATAACGTTATCTGCTAGAGATAAAGATAGGCATGGACATTTGAATAGCTTATGACGATATTGTTCGGGAAAACATATCAAATTGTTCACGCTTATTTTACTTTCTTATTACACACTTATTACTCTTACAAAAATGTCAATTCAAAGAAAACGTCCCGAGAATAAATAACTACAGAACAAAAAGAATTTATTATTGATTTTATTCAAGAAAACCGCATTCTAGAAAGCAAAAAAAGCCACTGTTAAAGTTACAGAACAGTAATAAAAAAAAGTATGGATTAATTTAGCAAATTCAATATTACAAAACAATAACCCAATTAGAAACATATTGGAAAGGATTTCGATTAGTTGGGGCATCAATATGAATTCGGATATTGTTTATCAAGTAAATTGAACAATTTTTGGATAACCGGTAGCGCCATCTGAATTCCTTGTTACTAAAAGAATAAAAGGTTTTTTATCGCAGAAAACTCGTTCTATTCTACATTAAAATAATATCTTCCGCCATTTTGTAGAACGTAAATATAATGTAAATTCCGAAAAACAATAACAAAACAAATAATAAATGAACCATCGGAATAAATATATTGATTTTTATCAAGGAATTCAAAAGGTTAAATATTTTAGTAACACAGTTTTAACTATAATACCGCTTTATGAAAATCAGTATTGGACTAAATATATTCATTTTCACAGAGTTACTTCTAGAAGTAAGCTAATACCGCTTTATGAAATCCACTCTAACAAGAGTCTAAGCCAGATATTAAAAATATAAATTGATACAAAATTGTAACTATTTAAATAAAAATTAATGAATAATGAATGATTATAACAAATAAAAATAGTGTAATATATTTATTCCAACTTATTGATCCAATACTTTAATATTTAAGCATGAGAAGGACCACAAATAAATATACAGAGATAGATTTTATAACCAAATCTCCTTCTACATAATATAGCGAGGCGTCTAGCTTAGAATGCATCTAAAT